>OZ007575.1:38109345-38131845 GCA_963931925.1 Onchidella celtica | reverse complement strand
CTAGCTCAATATGACCGTTATCGTGTCGACATGTTTTCTCCAAACTCAAACTCAAAACTCTCCTCTTAGTCTTTCTCAATATCTAACTCTCATTCTCTCGGGTCACGTACTGACCCAAGTGATCATTATCTTTTTCTCTCTCTCTTTCTTTCTCTCCCTCTTTCTCTCTCTTCCTCTCTCTCTTTTTCTCTCCCTCTTTCTCCTCTCTTTCTGATCTCTGTCTGGTCAAAATTCCAAATTTTCTCATCCCACCCCCCCCCCCCCCCGTCCACAGATACATTTGGACAATCTCGGAAACAGGACCTCCCTGGAGTGGTCTCATCATTGCTACGGAAGGTTTCATCATTACTACAGAATTCATCATTGTCAAGATTCGAGGTGAGTAAGGTCTTTGGGGATACTAGCGCATTCGACTAATCGAAAGGCCTCTCACACTCGTCCTGGCACAACCAGAATAAGCAATAACAAACTTGTTAAATATATATATGTCAGGCCTGAAGGGCCATACTATGGATAACAAAAGATATGACTACAGATACAATAAATATGATTGCGGATATAATATATATGACTGCAGATACAATAGATAGGATTGCATCAAATAGTGGCTACATCAAAATTCCATTGTGGGAACTCAAGCTTGTCGCTGAAACTTATTAACTGTAATTCAAGAATTCCAGTATCACATGAGATACAAACTATGGCATTCAATATCACATGAGACACAATCTATGGCATTCAATATCACATGAGATACAATCTCTACGTACTACTTCTACAAAAGATTAGTTCTATGAATGACTTCAATAATTCTTTCTTTCCATACACACTATCATTCTACACTGCATTAATCACTGTCTCTCTTGTGAGGATTGCCAGGTGGCTTTCCTACTACTCAGCTTCTCGTCACTGGGCTGATCTAGTAATTCCTGTCTCGTTAGTGTGGACTTATGGATTGCCTACCATTATACGCTCGTAGCCAATGTACGAGCGTAGATCCAAAGGACACGGTTCGCACTTTTGGCCTAGTGCGACGAGGCGTATATATCAACTCTCTGGACGATGAGACAGTCACTCCACTTCTAACTTCACTCGTATCTGTTCTGTCTACGCTCCACTCCTACTGTCAGGCCCTGGAGCTCGAGCCGAGAGAAACCTCACTGGAGCGAATGATTTCCACAGCCGTTCTCTGATTAAACAATGGTGACTTAAGCTTATATACCTCCAGCCAAACCCTGAGAAAGTTTCTTGCTTCACCTTCTGACTCTCGTGCCGAGCTTACATGCCTCGGGACTCCTTGCACAACTCACTGCCTTAGGGCGTGAGTACATTAACCTACAAAATCCCACCTTTTACTCTAAGGGTCTGATCACACTAACACTACTCACTGGATCCCACAGACTAATAAAATATACAGACTGGATGATCCCACTGTGTGACCTCACAAAACAGCGAAAGGTCATGAACCATCCGCCACATTAGGTTTACGCTAACGACCGACGCTTCAGCATAGCTACAATGTTGAATGACACCATTTTGACGCGCCTATTGAACGCGGAAGTTTGGTTCCGCACCAAGAAATTAATACATGTATAACCAATCTTGACAAATAAAAAGAAATTTCTACTGCAGATAGAACTAGAATCGGAATTTCCCGAGCGGCGGCCATGTTGGTTATGCGGCCCCCGCTCGGGAAATTCCGTAAAAAACGACACAGTCCGAAGCTCGTGTTTCCAGTCTGGTTAATTTATTAGTCTGTGCTGGATCCCCAAACTCAGCTCATGACAATCATTACTACAGAAGGTTTCATCATTACTATTTATTGTTTCATCATTACTACTGACGGTTTCATCATTACTACAGGTTTCATCCTTACTAAGGAAGGTTTCATCCTGACTACTGACGGCTTCATCCTTACTACTGACAGTTTCATCATTACTACAGGTTTCATCATTGCTACAGGTTTCATCCTTACTACAGAAGGTTTCATCCTTACTACTGACGGTTTCATCCTTACTACAGAAGGTTTCATCATTACCACACAAGGTTTGATCATTACCACACAAGGTTTCATCATTACTACAGAAGGTTTCATCATTACCACACAAGGTTTCATCATACCACACAAGGTTTCATCATTACCACACAAGGTTTCATCATTACTACAGAAGGTTTCATCATTACTACAGAAGATTTCATCATTGATACAGACGGTTTCATCATTACTACAGAAGATTTCATCATTAATACAGACGGTTTCCTCATTACTACAGAAGGTTTCATCATGACTACAGAAGATTTCATCATTAATACAGACGATTTCATCATTAATACAGACGGTTTCATCATTACTACAGAAGATTTCATCATTGATACAGACGGTTTCATCATTACTACAGAAGGTTTCATCATGACTACAGAAGATTTAATAATAATAATAATAATATATTGCATTTATATAGCGCCCAACCCCGTCGATGACAAGCTCTGGGCGCTTTAACAAACTCTTACACACACACACACACACGCATACACAAAAGAAATTCAAAAATATTTACTATTGTTGCTGCCGAAAAACACCTAGCCTAGCTTGTCTGAAAGAAATGGGTCTTCAGATGGCGTTTGAAAGAACCAATGTCGTTAATTTCCCTGGTTGTCTTTGGAAGGGTGTTCCAGATGGTAGGGCCAAGAAATGAAAAGGACTTTTCTCCTACAGTGGACAGATTCATTTTAGGTACTTTCAATTTTGTAGTGTCAGATGATGATCTTAGTTGACGAGATGGAACATAGTAATCAGTTAAATCAACTAGGTACGATGGAGCAGTATTATTGACACATTTGTGACAAATGGATGACAATTTGTACATTATTCTTTTCTCGACTGGCAGCCAGTGCAAACTCTGCAGAAGTGGCAGTGCTGAATCTCTTTTCTTTTTCTTCAAAACAAGTCTCGCTGCATTGTTTTGAGCAATTTGGAGTTTTCTAATATTTTTTTGTGAAATTCCAGCCAAAAGGGAGTTGCAATAGTCAAGCTTTGAAAGTACAAAAGAATTTACTAAAACAGCCGCAGTTTCAGTTGAAATAAGATGTCTGATTTTACCAATTTTCCAGATTTCCATGTATAGAATACGAATGAGGTGACTAACCTGAGACGACATAGAAAGATTTGAATCAATGTAAACCCCTAGGTTTTTTACTTTTTTTGAAATTTCTATTGAATTAGTGCCAATTATCATCTCAGTTCTGTCCACTTCTTGCAGAACCCGCTCACGGCCTAATAAAATAACCTCAGTTTTATCCTCATTTAGTGCCAGTTTGTTTTGGTTCATCCAGCTTTTAATTTCTGTTATACAGTTTCCAGCCTGCTGCAGAAGGCTGTCAACATCGCATGGCAAGGCAGAACTGTAGAGCTGGGTATCATCAGCATAGAAATGATATTGTAAATTAAATTTCTTTATTTCATGTACAAGTGGAATAGTATAGATAGTAAACAAAATAGGACCAAGCACTGAGCCTTGTGGTACGCCATACTGAAGCGCATAAGAAAAAGATCTTATTTTGTTGGTTACAACAAATTGGTGGCGATTTGACAGGTAAGATTCGACCCATTTAAGGGCGACCCCTCTGATTCCAAACGATGTTTCTAGCCTTCTGAGCAGGATTTCGTGATCGATGGTGTCGAACGCTGCTGATAGATCCAACAAATTTAGCAGAGTAATATTTCCAAAATCTGCCTTTACTAATATGTCATTCATGATTCTTAATAGTGCAGTTTCAGTACTGTGGTTACTTTTGTAAGCAGATTGAAATGGTTCCAACAGGTCATTATTTCTCAAATGACACATTAGTTGTTGTAATATCACCTTTTCAAGGATTTTTGAAAGAAAAGGAAGGTTTGAGACGGGTCTATAATTTTTCAACATATTTTGATCATTAATACAGAAGGTTTCATCATTACTACAGAAGATTTCATCATTGATACAGACGGTTTCATCATTAATACAGACGGTTTCATCATTACTACAGAAGCCTGTAGATGCTGCATTATATCAAGGGGGTTTCAGTCCACTTTTGCGTCACTACCCCTTTCAGAGAGACACCGGCCCCTCACCGAAATCGTTTCTTATCTCGTTATGAAAAAAAAAACAACTGACAGAAGTATTTCATTCTGCTGCCGTTTTCGCCCCTCCCTCCCTCCCCCCCCCTTTTTTAAAAATTTCAACGCTCTAGCCTAAACAACACTTTGAAAAATTATAGAATTAATTTGCTTAAATGACAGCTGATGTAACCCGATCGCTTCTGTTTACCTATTTTAGTATTTTATTTTGTTCATTCAAGTTTCAGGCTAATATATTTTAAAAAAGAAGTTGTAAAAATGTAAAAATACTAATAATTATCACTTGTTGCACTCCCTTTGAAAAGCCCAACCGCATGCGAAACTGCATTTGACAGGTCGCGTGCAATTTTTCGGCCCTGAAATGAGTGGACATATAACATTTGTAGCAGGTAGGGCTGGATACACCATTAAGCAAAATAAGAACGTGCTTAGGGTATCAAGGGAAGAAATGCAGCACAAAAAAAAATAAAAAAATTCATCACCAGATTTACCATGGGCCATATGGTGCAAAACTGCAAATGGTGCAATTCAGCCAAGGTCCACAAAAAGGGCCCCTCACATTAAACGAAAAAGAAAAATCATAGTATTTGCTGGTGTATAAAACTCGCTTTTTAAAATTTTAAATGGATCTGTATTAAAAGAATTGTCCTGCGTCTAATATTAATGCTCTCGTATACATTCAATGGAGAACGCTTGAGCGTTTGCATTACATTACAGTATATTGGGGACACAAAAATCTTTTAAGTGCTTAGGGCCTCCAAGGGCCAAAATCCGGCTTCGGTAGCAAGATTGTAAATTATAGTGGGAAACTTCTTAGATCAGAGAAGGACAAACCTTTGACATCGCGCCAGCCCCCCCCCCCCCCCCCCCGCCTCCCATGCTAAACATCCTTGCACTTTATGATTAAAAGAATCAAACTGTCTGCCAAAATTGACTTTGTGTTTAATCATCTAAAATGTTCGTCAGTGTTTGTTTAAGTTCATTTATTCCTATTCTTTACGCTGAGCCTGTATATTTTACATTGTGGCTCTGGCGAAATCGGGCTCGAGGTGACAGACCAAATTCCTGAGAAAACCTCTCCAAAAGAGGAACAATATTTCTATGGACATTGAGATTGGCTTATAATATTTCTATGGACATTGAGATTTGCTTATAATATTTCTATGGACATTGAGATTTGCTTATAATATTTCTATGGTCATTGAGATTTGCTTATAATATTTCTATGGACATTGAGATTTGCTTATAATATTTCTATGGACATTGAGATTTGCTTATAATATTTCTATGGACATTTTGAGATTTGCTTATAATATGAAAGATTAGACATTTTTCTGAATTCAGTTAAAATAGTTTGCTTGAAATCGTCTTAGAAATATTTATATTTTGATATTTTAAAGAGGTATGATAAAAAAAACAACAACCCATTAAGCCCGATTTCGCCAGATCCACTCATATATTCTAATAGGCAGTGGGACCAAAGCTGTAATACCCCTTTTCGTTACGCATCACACCAAAGGAAAATCTGTTGGGTTTTTTTTTGGTTTTTTTTTTTTGCATGCAGGTTCGAATTTCAGTCACAAATAATCAATGTTACTGTTTCAAATCTTGCATATTTTTGTGTTCATATTATTATAAGAAACTGATAGTAAATGGTGCGAAAGACTGAATAATTAATTCGTTGACACAATGAAAAGGACTGTTTTTTGTATGCAAACACCAAAAACAAATAAGCAAACAAAAAAATTCTTAGAGACCGAAACATGGTAGTGCTGAACATAATCAAATATTCGAAAACACAGTATTTTATCAGGAATATGTACATAATTAGGAATGATAACATTGTGTGTTTCAAAATGATCATAAAGAACACATCTAATCCACTTAGATACTCCGTACTTTGTGGGTAATGAGATTCCATCTATAGACGAAATAGGGTTTTCGCCCCCCCCCCCCCCCACTCAGGAATTTGTTTTTGTGGTCTCTATTAACTATGTACGCTCGGACGGGGTGTGGAGGAGGGCGCACAGCGTATGAAAATGTACACTGAACCACAACAACAACAACAACAGCAACAGCAGCAGCAGCAGCAGCAGCAGCAATAGGAACAACAAAAAGAACAGCAACAACCAAGTCTCCAAAGTCAGACTCGAGGGCTGTTTCGAATGTAGGGAAGGGGTAGTTTGCCATTTTGATTTCTGAATGACCTGAACTGAAAAAAGTATGAATTAAAAATTAAAATTAAAATGTTGGGGGGGGGGGGAAGGGTTAAATTGCCAAAATTGAGCTTAGGTACTTTGTTAGGAATGCCCCCCCCCCCCCCTGTTCTTGTACGTTGTTTTCTTTTCGTTCTCATCAAGTCACGGACAAATAGAATTCTCAGATGTCATAATTTCTTTTTCTGGTTCTCAGAACAAACAGTAGAAGTTGTTTACGCCATGCATGCACAATAGGATTTTTGCCCCCAAACTGTCGTGAATTTCCGAGAAGGTTAATGGGGGGTAATGTTGCCATTATGGCGCAAATGGTCACCATTTTGAGAAAAAAAAAAATAAGGCTTGGAAATAGACGATATCGATTCAGCCACCACCACCACCACCGTCACCACCACCACTACCATCGCCACCACCACCACTACCATAATAACAAGAGCAGCAGATGCAACAACATTTGCATCAACAACAACAACACTTGCATCAACAACAACAACAACACTTGCATCAACAACAACAACACTATTGCAACAATAAAAACAACGACAACAACAGCAATAAAAGCAAGAAAAAACAACAACAACAACAGCAGCAGCAACGCCAACACCACTATCATCATCATTAGCAGCAGCAAGAACAACAACAACAACAGGAGCAACAACAGCAACAACAGCAACAACAACAACAACAGCAGTAGCAACAACAGAAACAACAACAGCAGCAGCAGCAACAACAACAACAGCAACAACAGCAGTAGCAACAACAGCAACAACAGGAGCAACAACAACAACAACAGCAGTAGCAACAACAGCAACAACAGGAGCAACAGCAAAAACAGCAACAACAGCAACAACAGGAGCAACAACAACAACAACAACAACAGCAACAACAGGAGCAACAACAACAACAGCAGTAGCAACAACAGCAACAGCAACAACAGGAGCAACAACAACAACAGCAGTAGCAACAACAGCAACAGCAACAACAGGAGCAACAACAACAACAGCAGTAGCAACAACAGCAACAGCAACAACAGGAACAACAACAACAACAGCAGTAGCAGCAACAACAACAACATCAGCAGTTGTAATAACAATAACAACCACGGCAACAGCAACAATAGCAATAACAGTAACAATATTGCAGCATTAACCTCAGCAGCGGCAACAAAAACAGCAGCAACAGCACTACCAACAACAAGTGCAATAACAACTGCTTCCATGCTTTTGGCGGACGGACGTGCCTTGGTGCTGCTAAAGAAGCAAGAACTCGCAGCTAAGTAAACTGTTTCACTTCCTTCCTGTTGAAGTCTTTTATTGTTCGTTTTTTTGTTGTTGTTTTTTTTCACTTGACAAAGGCGAAAGCCGAAAATTTATGCATTTTCTGTCTTCTCTTTAGTTTGCTTTGTACTGTTTGGGTTTTATTTCTCACGCGGGGCTTCGCAACATACAACCTTTTCTTTTTGCTCAATTTTGACTTTCCTGAGGTAAGTATGACTCCTGGTGTTGCCAAACTGTTCATTTTTGCCGTCATTTTGACTCATTTCAATCAGCTGTATTCGTTATTCATATATCCGCTACCCTAACACAACGGGTATCGTTGGAAAGCTTATTTACTGTACTTTCATCTCATTGGCTTTGTTAAGGAGCCAAGTTCAAATCCAGCCAATGGAAAACGATTTTATAGCGTAAACAAAAAGCCCTAGCAACGCGATCTTTGATTGGCTGGATCGTATCACATGACCAAAAAGAGTTCCAATCTTTTTCGTTTTGACCACTTCCGCTCCACTGTTTCGGGTTTGTTTTCACCCACATTCAGTCATTTCATTCATTGCGACACGACTTATTGTATACGCTCTTACTTATTTTATCGAATTTGATCATGGCCTCACGCGAGGAGACGATAGCCAAACTGTTCACTTCATCAGTCATTGGGAATGAGGACAATAATTTTAATAATCATTAACTTGCACTGTTGGTGAAACTACTGTGTTATTTCAATGATCTTTAACTCACGCTGGTGGTGAGAATGTGAATTCTTGGATTTTGGAGTTTGTAATTAGTGCTGTGTACTTCCTGACGTGTTTTTCACTGAGGGGTAAGTTGGATCTACTTTTATTACTTTTTTAAGTTCTGCAAGTAGATCTAGATCTAGTACTTTGTTTTCTACATCTGCATCTTTTAGTATTTCATTGTTCCCCCTTCCCTTTTCCCTTGCACTAATCTTCCACCTTTCGTCCTCTTCCTATGTTACTTGCATTGCGCGTTGACAAAACTGCTATCCCTTTTAGCATTTAAATCCCTTTAAATCTACTCTATATTGGATCATTATTTTATCATGCTTTGCTAACTACTATAGTTTACTACTACCAAGGTGGTCTGCATCCTCTATTTTTTTTCCTCAATTTTACCATTAGAAAATGGATGGACAGGGGGAAGGGATACTCTCAATTCTGCTTTGCTTTTTAAGGTGTGAATGGTGATTTCTACTGCCAATGCTGAAAATCAGTTAGTAAATATATTACTTTAGCAGTTCAACTTCAACTTTCACACTTTTATGCATGGTTGCTAAGGAAAAACCGGGTCTGAACATGACCGATCTTTAATCGCGATTTTCTCGGAATTTCCGCCATTGCATGGAGGCCACCCCCCGTCTCTTTAAACTGCTATATCTCGGGCTACAATTAAGCTAGCTCAAAAAATTTTTCATCACATGAAAGTACAATAAATAAGCTTTCCTATGACACCAAAAGCTCAGTTACAGTAAAAAGCGACAAACGTCTCATTTTGACTGGTCGTGAGACTTAAATATTGAAGATAACAGTGCAATGACATACAGTATATTACTCTATTCAACTGCCGTCCAACGGCCTTCTTCCCTCAAGCACTCTTCCTCGGGTCCACAACCCGGTAGTTACTTTTAAAGACACTTCGGCTTCAGCCTCTCCACTCAATGTCTTAATAACACATTTAGTATTTCGTTCGCACCGCAGTCTCTCAATAGCACCTCCCTATGGAAATAACACCTTAGCCTTCCAATAGCACCTCAACATGGCCATAGCACGTTAATAGTTCAATTCACATTAGTATCTCAATGGTACAGGGTATATCAATATCACAGGTAATACATCTTAAGAGCACATTAACATTTCTATACACATCCCTGTCTGTGGCCAGACTGCCACGACTCATGCGTCCCTCCTGTCCTGCTCGACAGCTTCACTCCACTGGCCTATGGGTAGCCTTCGGCCCTATGCTGGCCTATCCCCTGTGCTCACCGCGGGTGGCGTCTCTGCCCGACCCCGGCACCTATAAAAATAACATTACATTGGTATAACACCATACCATTTCTATTCACTTCACCCCTCATTACAAACCATGAAGCGTACACACAATAGTCCACCTTTCACTCACCACACATCTTACGGTAACACACCTCCCCCGTATTACACAGTACTCACACTGGCTACGAATCCATGAACCTAACTTACATCTATCGCTCATGGCGCACATTTCTATACACAGTAATCCATGACTTCCACATTTCTCACATATACCTATTTACATCATGGTCATAGGCGAATATAATACATCAATCATCATAATTATCAATCATCGTTCCACCTACCAGTCATCACTGGAAAACACATCACAATGTCCCGACTGCTTTCATTCACGTCTGCCTCTTGGGACCTTCTAACTTGCAATGATTGTCAGTACGGCGCTCTCGCCTCATGCCGACCCCCCTAACTCACAACATTCACGCTTTAACGTTAACTAACAGAAGTCAATATAGGTGAGCAGCCTCACTATCCCGTGAGTCAATCCCTACACTTCCATGCCCCCGTAATCCTTGAATCCCGCTCACTCCACTCGTGACAAAGGTGACCTCTTAAAAAAAAAATCAAAATAAAATATTTCTAAGAAGTTTTAATGCAACTGTTTTAACCGAATGCGGGAAAAAATGGCTAATATTTCATTTCATAAGCAAATCTCAATTTTCGTTGAAAAATTTTCCCTCCTTCCGAAGCGTATTCCTAGGAATTTGGTATTTCACACTAGGCCCGATTTCCTCAGACCCATTCACATGAAGCTTAAATTTTATCAACATCATTTTCTAGATGTGAGCAATCAGACATGGAAGAACATAATTATTATATGGCACTGAAGCTGCAGTTTACAGTCCTTTTCGCACACATTACAAACCTGGTCTCATTTCTACTTTTGGGATCTAGGGGGTTAAAGCAGCCTCAGAGAAATTACATTTCGGCGTTTTGCGCCAGGGGCACGTACGCATCATACCTATCCTTGACCTCGTCCTTATCCTCAACCCTAAATCTTATAGAAACCCTAACCCTGCTCCCTACCTTTTCAACCCAAAAAACAGGAGAAAAACAAAAAGAAAATCTGAAAGAATAATTTGACTGTTGTTACGAGTATTTTCGGGAGGCGCTCTCTTGCTCTGGAGTCAAAAAAAGGCTTTAAAATAGGCACCCCTAGCGCAAACAACAACAACAACAACAAACTTGCGGGACGTACATATTAATTTTGTAACAGCATTTTACATTCCAAGTTGCAGAGGTTTATGGACCTTGTGTATACCTACATCTAGCCTCTACGGAACGCAGTAAAATAATTGTAAAGTTTTCTCACACGGACGAGTTGACGCTGTCCGATATTTCCTCTGGATTTGTCCGACTAAAACATAAATTATGTACACATGTACATGTGTTACGAAGGTCTTCTAGATCTAAGACATAATCCAGGGCTGTATCGAATATAAACATGACATCTTAAAGTCACAATGATATACTTACTATATCTTTTTAATTTTTTTTTTTTCGGTCGATTTTGATTTCAGAATGACCTAAACTGACCTTAGCCGACAATCCTTTCATGCCGAAGATACCGGGTTCTATTCCCGGCCGATGCAGCGCTCTTGGTTATTTTTATCATATTTTCCTGTCCCTGATTCTATCGTAGAGCAAAGGGTCGAGCACCTAGTCTTCTGGGATAAGGAAGAAAAACTCGGAGGGCTCGTGTGCACACTGCGCACGTTAAAGATATCTTGGCAGCCGGAAGTCGAAGAAGAGCAGGCCTAACAAGGCCGGCTAGCCCTGGCAAAATTCTAAAAAAAGTAATTCCCCCCCCCCCCTCAAAAAAGAATTAAAAAAAAAAAAGGCACCGAGGCAATGACGTGTTTGCTCCAGTTGTAACTGGACTGCAACAACACTAAGGCAAATTTCCTAAAATGGGATCAAAGAAATATTATACAAAACACAAATACGAAAATTACAAGGCCAATACTTACATTTTTTTCCTGTCACTTCTTAATTTTTTTCTGTCATTTCTTTTTTTTTTTTTGTCATTTCTTACCATTTTTTCTGTAATTTCTTAATTTTTTTCTGTCATTTCTTATTTTTTCTGACATTTCTTACCTTTTTTTTCTATCATTTCTTTTTTGTTTTCTGTCATTTCTTATTTTTTCTGTCATTCCTTACCTTTTTTTTCTGTCATTTCTTACCTTTTTTTCTGTCATTTCTTATTTTTTCCAGTCATTTCTTTTTGTTTTTTCTGCCATTTCTTACTTTTTTTCTGTCATTTCTTATTTTTTCCAGTCATTTCTTTTTGTTTTTTCTGCCATTTCTTACTTTTTTTCTGTCATTTCTTTTTTTTTTTTTCAAAAGTGAAAGAATATTCGAAGTCCTGGATGGAATTTAGTTTTTCCTGTTAATTAACGAAAGTACAACAGGTTGCTGCATATGCCTATTTCATATCTAGGTCAGGGTGGTATACTGTTTTAACTCAGTGTTAATATAATTTTCAGGGAAAGCAAAAGACAATAATTTTCTTTATCAGACTTAATAGTTATAGTATCAAAAAAAAAAAAAGAAGCTTTTTAAACCTTAGTTTTCAGAATTCAATCCCTTCATAGAGCCATGGACGTACCGACGAAGTTTTAATTTGTGTACCTTTTAAATTTGTATTACTAGCGCAATGTGGGCGTACACAGTACTTGTCAAGTACGATAGTGAGAGTGCGCTGATCAGCATGCGCCAAGGAAAAACGTGTAGCAGTGAAGGGGTTAATCTCCTACTTACAACAGGTCTTGTTGGTTGTCAAGGGTTACGCTGAAGAGAGACGAGATGGTCTAAAGATAAGATGCTCGCCACTTATGCTGAAGGCACGGGGTTCGATCCCCGGTCGGCGCAGGCACGTTGGAATTTTTATTTTTTTTTGCCGGGAGGGGGGCAATTCCTGCCTCTGATATTATGGTAGGTAGGATCGAGCACCTAGTCTTCTCGGATAAGGGAAAAAAAACTTGGAGGGCCCGTGTGCGCGTTGAGCACATTAAAGATACTTGGCAGTTGAAAGTCGAGAAAAGCAGGCTGAACAAGGTCGCTGCCGGGGCAAAATTCTAAAAATTTAACCCCTGCCACAAAAACACAGAAAGAAGAGCAAGAAAAATAAAAACAAGAAAAGCGAGATGCAAAATTGAAATGAATAAATTAAAATTTATCCATATCATCCCCCCCCCCCACCAGCAACAAGAGAAATTATTATTCATTATTAAATATATATTATTATTAATAAATATTCAAATATTATTTGTATTGTGAGTTGTGAACTGTTGTGAGTTGTGTACTGCGCCTAACTGGCTGCGACACAATTTGCTCTGGGATAGAGAGAGATCCGTGCAGATGCGGGGCCCTCTTGCAGAAGAGGGACAGCAAAGAATACATCTGACGTGATACTGCGTGTCGTAAGAGGCGACTAAAGGTGCAAAGGTCCTGGTCTCCCGAGAAGAGCCAGTTGGCGGTGGGCCAACTATCCACCCGGTAAAAATAAACCAGTTACAGAAACACAAGCAAATACTTTAAATCAGTCTTTTATCTTGGGAGAAGGGGGAGCATCTGCACCTGTAGATTCAATGAAGGACAATGGACAAAGCCGAAAGGACTCCACTGGCCTGACTGCTCCTTCATCAAACAAGTCACTCCGGATTGCGTCGTGGAATGTCCGCTCCATGTATGAAGCAGGAAAGAGTGCCCAGGTTACAATGGAGATGAGGCGATACAGACTGCACATACTTGGAGTTAGCGAGACCCGCTGGATACAGTCCGGACTGAAACAACTTAATTCTGGGGAAAAGATTTTGTATTCTGGAAGGGAGGACAAAAAGCATACAGAAGGAGTAGCGATCATCTTGAGCAAGCACGCCCAGAGGTCACTGAGGGGATGGGAACCCTACGGAAGGAGAATTATATTGGCATCATTTACTACAAAGAACAAGAACATCAACATGAACATTGTGCAGATATACGCCCCAACAAATGAAGCAACCGATGAGGACAAGGACGATTTCTACAACCAGCTTCAGGAAATAGTTGACACATTGCCAAGAAAAGATGTGAACATTATAATGGGAGACGCCAATGCCAAGATAGGACAGGACAATACAGGGTATGAAGACATTATGGGGTGCAATGGTTTGGGACAAATGAATGAGAATGGAGAGCGGTTTGCAAGTTTCTGCGCATTTAACAGCTATGTGATTGGAGGTTCAGTATTCCCACACAAGAGGATCCATAAGGCCACTTGGATTTCACCGGATGGAGTAACTGAAAACCAGATTGACCACTTTTGCATCACCCGACGATTCAGACGCTCACTGGAGGATGTCATAGTACAGAGAGGAGCTGATGTTGGATCTGACCATCACATGCTGCTGGCAAGACTCAAACTCCGCCTCAAGAAACAAGGTACCAGAGCAGGAACAAAGAGGAGAAAGTTTCAAGTGAGCCTTCTGGATGGAGACAAGAAGGAAGAGTTCCAGCTGACACTGAGGAATAGATTCAAACCCCTTGTTGACCTCGAAGAGACAGTAGATTTGGAGACTCACTGGGCTAAGGTAAAAGGAGTATTTACATCGACATGCCAGGATGTTCTTGGGGAAAAGAAAGTGGAACACAAGGAATGGATCAGTCAAAAATCACTGGACTTGATAAGGATAAGAAGAGACCTAAAAGAACAGGTAAATGCAAGTCGTACAAGAAGCTCAAGAGTTGGTAACCAGGAAGAGTACCGAGCATCAGCTAAAGAGGTCAAAAAATCAATTAAAAAAGACAAAGAGGAGTTTATAGGAATGTTAGCAGAGAAAGCAGAGAAGGCAGCAACAGGAGGACACACGAGGATCCTCTACCAGACTACAAAGACTCTTGCTGGAAAATATGGAAAACCTGAAGTTCCTGTCAAGGATTACAACAGGAAGGCTATTTTTGGAAAGGAAGCTCAGGCAAAAAGATGGATAGAACATTTTAACAGCCTCTTGAACAGACCTCCACCAAGCAACCCACCCGACATTCTACCCGCAAGAAATGATTTACCGATCAGTTGCGACCCTCCGACTAAAGCAGAGATTAATGATGCCATAAAGCAGTTAAATCGAGGCAAGGCAGCTGGACCAGATCAGATCCCACCAGAGGCGCTGAAGGCAGATGCTGCTGGGGCTGCAGAGGGTCTGCACTCACTATTCTCGAGGATTTGGACCGGAGGCAAGTTTCCAAAGGACTGGAAGGAAGGACACCTCGTGAAGCTTCCAAAAAAGGGGACCTCAGCAATTGTAGTAACTACAGAGGAATTACACTTCTCTCCATCCCAGGAAAGGTTTTCAACCGGATTATTCTCAAGCGAATACAGAATGCAACAGACCCAAAACTTCGTGAGGAGCAAGCTGGTTTCAGGAGTAATCGATCAACCACCGACCAGATCGCCACGCTGAGAATCATAGTAGAGCAGTCGCTAGAGTGGAACTCCCAACTGATAGTGAACTTCCTTGACTACGAGAAGGCCTTTGATAGCATCGATAGAGAAACACTGTGGAGAATATTGAGACATTATGGAATCCCAGAGAAGATGGTGAACCTTATCAAGAGCATGTACGAGGGGACAAGTTGCAGAGTCGTACACGATGGCGAGCTTACTGACAGCTTTGATATCAAGACTGGTGTTAGGCAGGGTTGTTTGCTGTCCCCATTTCTGTTTGTCCTGGTGATTGATTGGCTTATGAAAGAAACCACCAGTGGAGGAAGAAATGGCATACAATGGACCCCATGGACACAGCTGGACGATCTAGATTTTGCAGATGACTTGGCACTATTGTCGCACACACACGACCAGATGCAAGCAAAGACTACAGCTCTAAACAAAATTCAGAATCTATTGGATTGAGGATACATCCTGCGAAGTCGAAGGTCCTAAAAATTGTTGCACCCCCAAGCGCACAAGTCAGAGTAGGAGATCAACCACTGGAAGATGTAGAGTCCTTCTGCTATCTTGGTAGTATCATTGACAATAAGGGAGGAACAGAGGCAGAAGTCAAAGCACGAATTGGAAAGGCACAGGCAGCTTTCACGTCCTTAAGCAAGATTTGGAGAACCAAGGATATATCTCTAAAAACAAAGCTGAGGATATTCAACTCGAACGTGAAGTCAGTCCTGTTGTATGGATGTGAGACTTGGAATGCGTCCCAGGCCTGCATAAAGAGAATCCAAGTTTTCATCAACAGATGTTTGAGGAAGCTACTTAAGATCAGATGGACAGACAAGGTCAGCAATGAAATTGTATGGAAAAGAAGAAGACAGAGCCCAGTCAGAGAGGAAATTGGTAGGAGGCGATGGAGATGGATCGGCCACACTCTCAGGAGGCCAGGAAACAGCATCACGAAGAAGGTATTGGATTGGAATCCCCAGGGCAAGAGATCAAGAGGAAGGCCGCGCGGAACGTGGAGAAGAGCCAGAGAAAATGATGTGCAACGAAGCGGAAAGACTTGGAATAATGTAAAGAGACTGGCCCATGATAGAGAGGGATGGAAAGTGTTTGTTGGTGGCCTATACCCTGATCCAGGGTGAGAAAGGCAATGATGATGATGATGATAGAGAGAGATAGAGAGAGAGTGTGAGCGGGACAGGGAGAGAGAAAGAAGCAGTGTAGTGTGTTGAGCGCTTCGCCGGCGCTCCATTCTGCTCTGTGGTTGACAGGTTTCTTCTGTAAAGCGCATAGAGCACTTTAGAAATGGATATGCGCTATATAAAATAATAATAATAATAATAATAATAATACATACCAATGGCAGCGAACCTCCTAATAAAGACCTAAACATTGTCTAGGGTTACAAGCATAGCAAATATCTCAATTTTTGAAAACAACAACAAAAAGTCGAGTTACAACAGTTTATTATTCGACCCTCGAGCTGACCTTTCTTTTGCCAAATATTTCAGTGAACTAGGGATGGAATCATTTTTTTCTATTGATTAACGAAAGTACAACAGACTTATTGCACATGTTTATGACTAAAATATATTTATGTCAAGAAATAGGCCTATATTTCAAGTAAACAACTTATTTATTCCTCTCCTGCAATATCAGGCTCTTCCAATTTGTAAGGTTTCATTGGACACAAGTTGATCCAGAGGTAAGGTGCTCGCCTCTCATGCCGAAGGTACGGGGTTCGATTCCCTTTCGGGCACAGGCACCTTGGGATTTTTATCATATTTTCCTGTCGCTAATCCTATGGTAGAGCATAGCATAGAGCACTTAGTCTTCTCGGATAAGGAAGAAAAACACGGAGGGCCCGTGTGTGCACATTAAAGATACCTTGGCAGCTTGAAGTCGAAGAAGAGCAGGCATAGCAAAGCCGGCTGCCCCTGGCAAAAATTCCAAAAAAACGAATTCCTACCCTCTCCCCACCCCCCCCCTCCGACCAAAAAAAAACAACAAAAAAACGCCGACCGGCGCTGCATTGAGGCGACGACGTGTTTGCTCCAGTTGTAACTGGACTGCAACAACACCAAGGCAAATTTCCTAAAATGGAATCAAAGAAATATTATATAAAACACAAATACAAAAATGACAAGGTCAATAATTTGTGTTACTTATCTATCTGAGAATCTTATTTTGAAAGTATCGAGAAAACGTCACACATTTGTCAATTAATATTAAAGGAACAGCCAGCCCGGAGTCATGTTTGGAAATAATTGTGTTATAGACGCCGAAGAATGTGAGTCTCATAAGAGTAGGTTCCGGGGGCGACGTGGTTGCCCGGCATAAATATTGATGCTCATTCATGCATCTTTCTGGGGCCTCCATTCATAACGGCTTCCATTCACTGAGGTCAATGAGGAGAAACATCGCGTGAGTACTGCTGTCTATTGTTCCCAACTCACCAACAGGAAGGAAAAGAGAGCCCGGACTTTTCAGCTGGCCAGGCAGAGCTAAGTGTACTCAACGTTGTTGTATTTGCTTCATATGACAGTTAGCGCTTACTCATAGTGGATTTACTAACGGTGTATTTCGAACAAAGGCTCTGCTTCTCTACTTTAAAAAAAAAAATTTCCTTGGTATATTTTGCTGTTGCTTTTGAAGATTGCCCCCATCATCACTTGTTTTAACGTTGAAACAATGACTCCTACATTCAGAAAGATGTTGTGGTGGATTTACTAAAGGTGTATATTCGAACATGAACTCTGCTTTTTTTTGCTTTGGTATATTTTCTGTTGCTTTTGAAGACTACCGCGAAAATCACCAGTTTTGACAATGAATGCAATGACTCCTACAGTGTGAAAGGTGTTATAGTGGATTTACTAACGGTGTATTTTGAACAAGAGTTATGCTTGTGCGTGTGTTTTTTCTTAAAAACCTTTCCTCGGTGGGTTTTCAGTCGCTTTTGAACATTGCTACGAATATCACCTGTTTTGATAATGAATACACTGACTCCTACAATGAGGAGGATGTTACAAAGTTCATTTCTGAAGTGAAGAGGAATTGTGTGTCTTCGGATATGTAAGTAAGACATCGCGATATTCATGTAAATGGTGTAGTCGGACAAATAGACACCCGTGTCTTGCAGTAATCTACCACTAGTGTTTACAGACCTTGAGACAAAGCCTTTATATCATTATGGGCCTTTAGCAGATTCTTTTATAATGCACGGGATTTTCTTCCCTGTTTCAAAAACCATTGTAAATTTGCATGCACGCGGCCCCTTAACGCCTTGGAGCCCCCGGGCAACTGCCCAGTGCGTCCATGCGTTTAGAAGGCTCTGACAATGATGTGGTTTGCAGAGTGTATTCTGTCATGCCAATGAAACTCGTGAAGGTATCTCATCTCTAGGAGTAGAGGATTTTAACGTGTTAAAAGAAGTTGGACCTATACTGTATAAAGATTAAATGTAAAACTTCACAAGAGATTTTCTTTAAATTTTTTGATGTAAAAATGGAATAAGTTAGTAGCAGGGTGGCGAAATATGAAGACAACAGTACACAATAAATACAACAACAGCAACATCAACAGTGCTTTGTTTACCTACTACTGTATCTCATGTGTTTCTGGAGTCTTTGCTCCGCATTCAGTGAGGGTAATCCCTCGAGCCGTCCAATCAAAACGCATCAACTTTCCGGCCATCAAAGATCTGGTTAACAGGTTAGTGTTCGGGTAGATTTTGATTCCAAACGGCCCAATTGGTTCGCCGTGGTTCGTCCGTCTTAATGTTTAAAGCAATTGAAAAAAAAAAGAGCTTTTGTTAATTTTTTTTTCGTCTACATTATTTGACAGGGCAGAAAGTATAATAATTATATGCATGCATGTGGCTCGCCACAGAGTTCTATAGATAGACTAGAGAGGACACACCGGTGTGCAGCACGTCTTTCAAAGATGGCCGCACTTCCGTGACCACCTAAGACATAGAAAAGGAGGGCAAGAAACTAAAACACTATTAATACTGCACTTGTAAACTAAAATGGCAATACTTGTAAAACGGATCAATGAAATTCGCTGAAATTTTGCATACAGCTTGTCAGAAGTGGGTTTTGGTGGATATAGTTGACTCACACCCGAAACATTCATACCACAATGTCTAAGCAACACAGGGTTATTAGTGTTCAGGCCTGACGGGCCATCTAATCATAATACAACATTCGACAGCATAATTTACGGTAATCACAATCATATATATTACATAAATGTCATCCACTACTGAAATTCTGGCAAGTCTATCTAAAATAGGGTATCGAAAAGTATAGTACTATGCACTCTTGAAGTGCACCTATCCAGGACTACGGTTCCTAAAGGTCACCGGTGTAAACAAATTCAATTTGGTCGATCTCGCTTTCATACAATCAGTAATAGCACCTAATCAGATAATTGACTGACTCATAAAGTGTAGCAGCACTCACTAATAATTTTCACAGTAATACACTTTACAAAATATCTATGCTGCTCCACACTAAGGAGTATACAGCTAGGAAATGAACATAGTTCAATCTCAAGCACAATCTAACAGCTCATTACACACCTAGTAAAAAAGTATAGTTAATGTCCTTCGCTTCGTCACAATGGGGTGACGGAAAAACTGTCACAGTTCCTGGCACAAACACATACGAGGGATCTCTCACCATTTGCTCGCTCGCGATGGTTTTGCGAGCGAGAGAGTCCAATGTAAGCGTGTGCACACTTAAGCCTGGTGCACAGAGGTTTCGCCACTGTCTAGGTCTCTTCACAGCGCGAATCTTTTTTTGTCTGTCATCTCCACTCAGGTAGGAGGCCCCCGTGACTCGTCCTTTCGCCAAATGCTCGAAATATGAATCCACTGATCTTAGCTTTTATACCCCCCGATGGTTACTAAGGGTCTCCCTCCCGATTGGACGATCAAGGACCTTGCCACGACAAACACAAGTTTGTCTTTCAGTTAACCCCAACTGCTTTCTCAAAAGGATATGTATACAACTTAAAAACCTACGCTCGAACTTCTACAATCCTACTATGTAAACAAGAAAATCCCACACGCACACCAAAACCAAAGGGTTAACTTAATGTTTACAAACTTCACTCACACATTCCTCATCACGAAATCCGTGGCTCGATTAATAGCTAAACGCGTTTCATATTCTCCCAAAATAAACCCAACCCATGGCTAACAGAAAAGACCTCACGCGGCTCGTGACACAGCTTTTTATCGATTTGTATTAGCAGGAATTTGCTTTTAAAACATTTTTTAATGCGGAAATAGGTGAAATTCTTTTCATTTTGCAAATTGAGTATGGAATGTGAACATTAACATGTGTACGGGTGACTAACTCAGAAAACACACCTTTGACTTGTCGCAAACTGGAAAAGTTCAAATAAATACATGACGACTGGTTTAATGAGCAACATAACCAGCCACTTAGTCAGCCAACGCTGATCAACATCAAACTTATTTTACACATTAAAATTTGCATCACTATTTGAGATGAAACAAAAAGTATAGTTTTAGATGAATGTGAACACAAACATTCTTCACGTAACAAAATGGACATGCACATAAAACTCACTATGGGACAGTTGATATTTTGCTCCATATTTCCATTTACGTCAATCAAAGAGCGTACATATATTCATTGCAGAGCACATCGATCATTGGAGTACAGAACAAATTACCTCCCTTAACTATTCATTCTCACATTACAGAACATAATTATGATTTCCTTCGACAATTTCATTGGCGTCCCCCTCCCCCTCCCAGCACTCCTTTCCAGGTTAAAGGAAATAAAGCTTCCATGAATTTTTAAAAGTACATGTAGTTGCAAATAAAGGAATAGTTCATGTTCAAATCAAAATCCACGAAAAATAAAATCCATATGAAGTAAATTTCACCTTCAGTGTCACCGCACTGAGTTTTGTGACTTGGCGAGGGAGAAGGTGGTCTGCATGTGTTGGGCTGTCTGGTAACGTATTCACATCGGACAATAGATGTTAGTGGCATACAGACGTGCTGTAATCCAGATTGTTGAGGTACTGTAGTGCGTTGTCTCAGCTTACCAGGCCGTTATCTGTATAGACCCGGGAACCCTCTTGGAGGGATCGATGATTTCTTGAGAAAAGCGGGATGCCTGTGTGACGCCAAACAGTGGTGGCTTTTGAAGAAGGGCGCCCTTATGAACCCTTACAGGGAGTTTACCTTGCAACTTAGGACTGGGACAGATCTGTTTACAGGCATCCTAGAGCAATCTTCGTGAAACCATGTCCAGGTCAAGGTTTGCGCATCAGTGGCCGTATGCATAATCAATGCGTAAACTAAAGTAAATACGTTGACTAGTGTTAACGCAAGAAATGAATACAATTTCTCGTGTTAACACCAGTCAACGTATTTACTTTACTTTACGCATTGATTATGCATACGGCCACTGGTCGTCGGCTAGGCGGACTAAATAACGATGAAGTTCCTGTTGAGCAATGATTATAACTGAATAATCATTAATCTCTGCAGTGTTTGAGGTTGGTCTGCTTTTCTGCTGGGACAGTCTTTTTCTTAAATGGTACAAATGGAAAGCCACAAAGGTTGATCTGAGTCAGCTGCCAAATGCCCTTTTTGGTGATAGTCTGCAGAGTTTGGTCAAGGTCCTCCTGGATGGCGATTGCTACTGGACGTGGTTTTAGGAAAACTGGAGTTGTGTATTTCTTGAATTTGCTCTCCAGTTCTTTCTTGGGGAGGTCGGAAAATTCAGCACACCAACAGATCCCGCCTTCCCTTAGATTATTTATAGCTATACTTCCCCACAGAAGTGAAACAAACTTGCTACACTTTCAGAACTATATCGTTTATAACATGAAAACGGGATGTGGGAACGATAGATCACTTAAAAGCTCGGGATATAAATTTAGTGTTTTAAAAAAAAAAGTTGTACTTTCAACAAAATACTCAATATACTATTGGTTTCTGTATTTTTTTGTTATCTCTACTTCTTATTGCTCCTTTTGGATGTTTTCTGAGACCTGCCAACGTTTTATCAGGCTGTGTCAATAAAGTGCCAAAAATTGTATTTCCTTTTAGGCTGAGAATTGAAGTCGTGCCTACGACGTCATCTTTTGTAACAGAGCCTTTAGAATTTGAAAAGTACAAAGCAAGTGCGCACCATTTTTCAAACTTTTTTGTCGAAACTTAGTCCTCCTTTTGTTTCACCGCGAGGCACTATAGGGTGCACAGTGAATTAACGTACCTCCCGCTCTAGTCTGTCTATAGAGCTCTGTGGTACCAGCAGAGAGTATCATCCGTATTTGTAGAAACATCTCACTTCCGCCAAGTCGCGAAACTAAGTCACTGCGGTAACAATTGAAAGACACCGTCTTCTCTAAA
>OZ007575.1:38051845-38104345 GCA_963931925.1 Onchidella celtica | reverse complement strand
CTATCTATCTATCTATCTATCTATCTATCTATCTATCTATCTATCTATCTATCTATCTATCTATCTATCTATCTATCTATCTATCCACAGTGACGGTAACACAACACTGTCAAGATCAGACCTACTCTGGTAGGGCCTATAAATTCTTCACGACCAGCAAGCTTAGGAGCCTGGCCCAGGTAAGCTGCGCCCACCAACCACCAGGGCTATAACCTGCCCGAAGGTTGAAATCTCTAGCACAATAAAATGAGAAATGTGTCGATCAATGATTAAAATTTGATCTATAATTATAGTGATTTTTAGCCCTTGAAAATGTTTTTTAAAAAAAGAAGGCGCTTGGGTATTATAATAATAATAAATAATAATAATATGTCATTTTTATAGCACCTGATTCCACAGAAGTGTGCTCTAAAGTGCCTAACAGTTCTCTTTTCTGAGATCCCACACAACACACATTTTAATCAACCTATACATAACTACTGTCTCAAGAATGTTACATACTCCTGCGGGTACGCTTCTATTATGACTTCCGCGCATTCGCCGCCAGGTGGCTGTGCAATATCTGTTCACTCTAAACGCGATGGCTATCTCATCTTATAGTATAGAGTATCTTTGTCTTCATGAACTTTGTACTTTGCACTTTGCACATTTTTATTTTCGAACCCTCTCTCCATGACGTAATGATTATCTTTGGTTCTAACATTCTCACAGACCGACTGTGAAGGTTTCGGTATGCGCCTTGTTGTCATCACAATGGCCTCGGAGTTCGCTCACTGGCAAAGCTACTTCGGAACGAATTATCCCATGAACCAGATCTGGGTTGGTGCCACATTTTCTGCAACAGATGACGGTAGGTCCGCCGGCATTCATACTTCATGTTAACGAGTCTACATTCATTAGTAACGGTAGCAGAAACGCATCCATACATTTTCTGCCGGCATTCATACTTCATGTTAACAAGTCTATGCTTACCAGTAACGGCAGCAACAATGTACCCATACATGTTCTGCAACAGATGATGGTAGGTCTGCTGGCATTCATACTTCATGTTGACAAGTCTATGCTTACCAGTAACGGGAGCAACAATGTACCCATACATGTTCTGCAACAGATGATGGTAGGTCTGCCGGCATTCATACTTCATGTGACCAGATCTACACTCATAAGGTAGCAGCAAGGTGCCTGGGCATTTTCTGTAGCAGATAACTGTAGGTCTGCGTGCATTCAAACCAGTAGCCGACCTCCATTTATGGGATTCTGACGCTTGAACTGTTATGGGGTCCTTTAGGAACCAGCAACAACAGGGCAACATCTCAAATTCACTCATTAAATCAAAGTTTTTCCAGGGACTCTCCGGGATTACGGGCCCTGAAGTTTAAGCTTGTATTAGTTTCATGGTAAATCCGCTACTGATTCAAACCTCATGTATGTTTAACGTCGAATTTCTCAGCTGTTGTGCAAAAAGTGGAATTGAAAAAAACAAGAATTAAGGTCGTGAACTGACATTTACGAGATATTTAAACTTCAGAGTAAAAGATTTTAAAGTTTGTTTTTTTTTTTTTGCTTGGTTCTGATTTTAAAAAAAGCTACTTGGATTGACTTTAGAAATTTTCCACAGTGTTTTACTGGGATACAGGAGAAGTGGTCTCTTCCTCTTATCTTGTCACTCAACCATCGGGTCTTGCGGATGGCACATGCCTGAGATTCCACACCAATCAGATGTTAGTACCCTTGGACTGTGGCAACATCAGAGGTATGTTACCATCTCTTTGTGGCGGGTTCCAGTAGCACTTGGCCGTCTCTTCCTCACCTTAGTACGAACAAATGGTTGCTTGTGCGAAAAGATGGAGAGAGAGAGAGAGAGAGAGAGAGAGAGAGAGAGAGAGACAGACAGACAGACAGACAGACAGACAGACAGAGAGAGAGAGAGAGTGACAGAGAGAGAGACAGAGAGAGAGAGAGAGAGAGAGAGAGAGAGAGAGAGAGAGAGAGAGAGAGAGAGAGAGCAGGTTTATTCGGGGCAACGATGGTTGTCTCATCTAGTGGTTCAGATAACTGATGGTCTTTTTTTTCTGATAACAAAGTTTCATTTGCCTCCACTTGCAGACTTTCGAGAACCAAAATTTGGCAAAAAGAAAAAGTTGTATGTAGCAAAGCCTCGCGTAAGAAATAATACCCAAACGATACAATGAAAGACAAAGAAAAAGGGAAGACAAAAAATACCGACATTTCGGAGAAAACTTTTCTCAAGGAAAAAAAAAACAACAACAACAAGAGAAAAAAAGGAACTTTGAATAGATAAAACAATCGAACAATAAAAAAATGTTTGATTGTATCGTTTGGGTATTATTTCTTACGGGAGGCATTACGTTTTCTTTTTGCCAGTTTCGACTTTGCTTTGAGCCTTTTCTGAGATCCCAGTTTTTCTGTGGTTTTTATGATAGACTTTCGAGAGGTGCGGAAAGCACACCAGAACAAGACGCGATCCTTTGTGGTGCACGGCGTCTAGTATTCTTAGACAAGATCTGACCCATAGACGATACAACAAAGGTGGGGTGGTTGTAGTGTGGGTGGGTGTGTGTGTGTGTATGAGGGAGAGGTGTGGTGGTAGGTAGATTGATCAGTTTGCTGGTTCAGAAGACTGTGGTTGGTACCTTATAAAATAGTTTTGTAGGGATAATTATTTTATAATTATGCATTTCATGTGTTTACCCCTGAAATGCTTCGCACACGCATTTTGTTTACCATATTATTTATTATCACACTGTGATGGAGCTAGAAGGTGGGCATGTAAGCACCTAAACCTCCGTGGCTGTATGACCAACAATTATGACCCTTAGAGTACTGCGTCAAGTTTTGACGATAAGTTGCGCGGACACCTCCGTTTTTAGACAGAATTGGGTCTTTAATAATATCTATTTATGAGTTTTTTTTAGCAAAACAACAAAACAAAAAAAAACAAAACAAAACAAAAATCCCACAAAACAACAACAACAACAAACCCCCCCCCCCCCCCCCCCCCATTTTCGCAGAGTAAAAGTAAAAAATATGATCGGAAATTTCACTGTTCGCCTTTCGTTACACAATGCAAGTCGATAATCAACTTTACCACGTGTGTGTATTGTGCCAGGAATTGTGGTGTAACAATAAGTTCTATTAGTCTTTACATCGAATCCAGGTGCCGTTGACAATGTGACCCAGATCTAGATATACGTGCGCTATGGGTACATAGAATTTGCAAGTTTTACCTTGTTCGGATTGGCTAATGATGATAGTGATAACTATGTCCATATAATTCGACATGTAACAGGTTCTCTTTGCCAAGAAGTTCCAGAAGTTACCACCGAACCGTCATCGACAACCACAGAAACTACAACAACGACCGAGGACGCCTACACAACAGAGCCGCCCATGATAAGTCAGTGGACTATAACATTAAAAAAAAGAAATCTTTAGTTTTGCTGTATTTTCATCTTTGTACGATATTTCCTTACAACCTGTGAGTGTGATGCTGGAATTGGTACCAAGTTGACATTACTACTAGTTTTCAAAATCATCAAGTTTGCTGTCTTTCTGGCGTCGTTTGATATATTTTTTTTACATCCTGTTTTGCTAAAACTGGTACCAAGTGGATAATAATATTATTACTAATTTTTGAACATCTTTAATTTTTCTATATTTTTAACTTCGCACGATATATTTTCTTACACCCTGTTTTGCTAGAATTGGTACCAAAGTGAACATTATTACTAGATTTTAAAATGTTAAGTTTCCTGTCTTTCTGTCGTTGTATGATATTTTCTTACACCCTGTTTTGCTAGAATTGGTATCAAGTGGACATTATTAGTTTTTAAAGCAATCTTTATTATTGTTGTCTTTTTCCTTCCATGATCTTTTCTTACAGCGGGTGGTTGGTGGGCTCTTCTTGTGGGGTCTCCTTCTATCTTATCCTTCTGTTAGATAATGTCTGACGTCTTGCTTTTTCCTAGCGTAATGTGACCATTATATTAATGATGATGTAAAAAATTTTGAGGAAGCAGAGAAGCTTAATTAACATAGTTAGTGAGTCAAGCTGTAAATATCAAATTGCCACATACATCCCGGAAGCCTTTGTTTGCCTGCTATTGATATTTTAGAGTTTAGGTTACAAGTACGTATGTCTCCCAAATTTTTAGCACCAGGGAATTTAAATTAAAGCCTTTTTGTGACTGAAGAGCTAGAGACGTCCTCCCGAAATACTACCAAAATACCCCTAACAACAGCATTAGTTAATTATCATTTCAAATTTTCCTTTTGTTTTCCTCCTGTTTTTTGGTTGAAAGGATAGGGGGCAGGGTTAGGGATTCGATAAGATTTACGGTTGAGGATAAGGACAGGGTTAGGGATAGATACGTATATGAGCGCACCCCTGGCGGAAAACGCTTGGGGACCCTACATACTTACAAAAATAGCCATGATATATTATCAGATGTGACAATGCAAAGAGTAAGTCAAGAATTCCTGGATATGCCCTTCCAGTTCCGGTCAAGGCGCATTCGGGTCTCTTTTTGTTCTTAAACTCTTCCTTGACAGTGAACACCTGAATTTTGATGAGTTATTTAGGCATTCCTGCAAACAGAAACTGAAATCAGTTCTAAATGACTGCTCCCACCCCTTGTTCCATCAGACCGACCGACCACAGAGAAGTGGACGGACACCATGTATAAAAACAAACAGAGAGCGCTATAGACGATCTTTTTTGCCATCCGCCATTCGAAGCAGTAGTGTTTCCTGAAGTAGTATGCTGTTGTTAGTTTTCCTAATGGGTTGTTCTTACAGTGTGTGTGTGTGCGTGTGTGTGTGTGTGTGTGAGTAATGCGTTTTATTTGCTGGTAAGGTTGTGTGAGCAATGTGCATGTGTGCTGTATGCGTTAAAGACCTATGTATATTGTATTTATTGCTGTACTGTTACTGATGCTGTGGCAACAAATTTCCTGACAACAGGATAATAAAGCTATATCTTATCTTAAGTGCGCTCATTCACATACGATTCAATGATTGATTCTTCGATTGTGAAAACGTGTTTGCCTGGAGGTTTTTTTTTTCATTCATTTCGTTCAGCATTGTTAAGTCTTCTACTTTCTCTGGAGATGTTCTTTTCCCGTCTCACGGTGGGGGGGGGGGGTGGGTGGGTTGGGGTGTGGAGGGGGGGATAAAATTACACGAAGAAGAATTCATCTTTCCTCTCTCCCTCTCTCTCTTTCTTTTTGTTTCTGTCACTGATATGTGCTTTGTTGCCCTGCAGCAACAACACTGGAAATAACAACAGAAGGTTTGACAACGCCTGAGGAAATGACAACAGATGGTTTGACAACGGCAGCAGACATAACCACAGATGGTTTGACGACACCACAGGAAACGACAACAGATGGTTTGACAACATCACAGGAAATGACAACAGCTGGTTTGACAACGCCAGTGGAAATAACAACAGATAGTTTGACAACAGCACAGGCGGAAACAAGCGCAGGTGAGTATAAAAGGTTGACTGGTTTAGAAACGTTTAGACTTGCAGCCTTCTGCCCGTTCTTTCAGTGACAGATTGATTCCTTTGACTAGCTGATTAAGAAGTAACCTGCTTTCATATGCTGGAGAAAGCTATTTTAAGGTTACGGTTTATTACAGTCCTGCATTAAATAACATACGAATTCACAAAACTCAGACATGGCCAACCTGCGGCCCGCTCGCCACATCCGGCCGGCCAAGCAACTTTGGCCGGTCCTCTAGGTTGATTGAAAATTACTCCACACACGGGTCACTGGGCTATAAAAATAAATATACACCACAAATCTCTACAGATAGACTAGAGCACAGACTAATAAATTAACCAGACTGGAAACACGAGCTTCGGGCTGTGTCGTTTTTTACGGAATTTCCCGAGCGACGACTGTATAACCAACATGGCCGCCGCTCGGGAAATTCCGATTCTAGTTCTATCGGCAGTAGAAATTTCTTTTCATTTGTCAATGTATTAATTTCTTGGTGCGGAACCAAACTTCCGCGTTCAGTAGGCGCGTCAAAAAGGTGTCATTCAAAATTGTAGCTATGCTGAAGCGTCGGTCGCTACCTTAAACCTAATATGGCGGATGGTTCATGACCTTTCGCTGTTTTGTGACGTCACACAATGGGATCATCCAGTCTGGTTAATTTATTAGTCTGTGGACTAGAGCGGGAAGTAGGTCAAATCACTGTGCGCCCTATTGTGCCTCGAACTGAGAGGGTTTCGACAAAAATGTTCGAGAAATGGTGCGCATTTGCTGTGTACTATCAGTGTGGGCCACAGAATAGAGATACTACCAGAAGCGACACAAGACAGGAATATGTCAAAAATTTTGTTACCCTGTGCCATATTGGATGAGATCAGTTGTTGGCAACAATGTTTAATGTAACATCAGAGAGTTTGTATTTAGAGAGAGACCTCACTTCAGCCAAATCGAGAAACTAGGTCAAGGCGATAGAAAGAATTATTGAAAGAGACCGTCTTCACAAAAGACAATTTGCGTATTTGTTTATTGTGGTTTATTCATGCTTTTGGGTGGCTTGAAACCATTTGTAAACCCTACTCCCGGTGAAAATGTACAAACGGGTATTGTTTACCGCCAAGCAAGTCAAGTGAGGCTGCATTTCGTACAAAATGGCAGTCACGATAAGGGGGCTTCTTTCGTTTCTGGGAGTTCCTTGTTCTGTGGGGTGGGATGTAATTAATACCGATTGCCCTCCTTTTGTCGGTAATAACGCAGCCCTGGGTGGCCACTCGTATTGCCGCCATCTTTTAGTGGAAGGAAGAGAGGCTACCGAGCGGAGTGCCCTCTCTTGTCTATCTATTGTATAGCTGTGTGATACACATATTATGGCCCACTTCCCAAATCAAGCAAGTTTCCTTTAAAAATCAATATCCACATAAATAAGACCGTGACTTCTAGAAGGTCTTTATGACGTGTCAGTATCCAGCCCTCTGTATCCCCTTATTTATCAGCTCTGCCTCATAATATATGGAAGGTCACCCATGCCTCACAATAAGTTTCAAGATGAATTCCTGCGACTCGAACTTTTTCGTTGGACAGCAGAAGGCCAGCTACTTGAATGTTCAGAAAGATAATTAATTCTATTTTGCCCCCTCCCCCCCCCCCCCCAACCCCAAAATATTTTGGAGATACATGTACCAAATATGATGGTAAATGTAAAAATCAGAAGGATTATCAAAAATTCAAAACTTGCAATTTCACAGACAACCATTGTCACGGAGCTGGTGACTCTCCTGTGTTATGGAGTGCCCTCCTCTAGTGTTACGAAAGGGGGGGGGGGATCCGTTCACTTGTGGTTCGACTGCATTTTAATCGAGAGTTTTATGTGGTATTACTTGTTCAATCATGCACTTTCATACCATGCACTGGCACACTACAGAACAACCTGTGTAGATTCAGTTACTCAGACCTGCAGGGTCACATTTATTACATTAAGTATACTAACAATGTTGGCTAGATCTAATTATGTGGTAATGATAAATATCAGCAGCACCAATTTCATAATCAATAATACGTCACTGCCACTCTAGCTCTAGGGTTCCTATAACATCATTCAGCTTCTATGCTCGCTAAATTATCTAATGAATAATTCCCGTATATGTCTAAGATATAGACTGCTTATTGTATGGTACTCAATATACTAATATAGTCTCTGGAGACATAAGGTCATCTCAGATAATTAGATCAAAGTTTATAGGTCTAGGTCTTGCCCGTCGGAGCGACGTCGGCACAGTTAAATGTAATTCACGGATGGGCTGGTAACTCCCAGCCTCACCCAGACAATTCAAACACAATTTACAGTTATGTATTCATACAAAACTACTAATCTATCTGCAGCTCTAGATGAGGTTATTATGCGTGCTGCATTCACGTGGGTGGATTCCTCATTCTCCTATCGGAAACATGTCAATCATCACGAGCTTGGTCCCATTCAACTTACGATTGTTCTGGCACTAAGGCCAGAAACAGTATAGAATAGCGTGGTTCATTTCAATATGGCCTATGGACCAATGCCGAGATCCTCATCTGGTCATGCTGTTAATTATACTTGAACCCATCAAGCAGGGCCACACTGACAACCTCACAGAAGGACTATTCTGTATGGAGTGAAGAAAGTAGCACGGACCGCAGGGTCTGCGCTGTATCGCGATCCTTCCGCTAACCCTCATTGGTTAGCCCTTTTACCTATATTATAATTTATTAGCATACCACTGTTTATCACGGGGTCGAGAACTGCTCTGTCATTCCTAGCTATACATTTATTTTATCTCGCCCCACCTTCTTTCCATCTATAAGAAAAAAAGTGTTTCAAAAACAAGCTGTTCACGAGAACAGCTCAAGGACAAATTACGCTGGTTATAATCAACAAGATCGTAAAAAATAAACACACTGACTTCGTGACCTGGCACGGCATTTTTAAGACAATCCGATCCTGACAACCATCTGATTTCTCTCTCTTTTTCTTTTTTTTTTTTTACTCTCTGTCTCTCCTCCCTCTCTTTTCATTATTTCAGCCCCACTTTTCTGTTACTCTTTGTGAGTCCGTGTCAGGTACGTGTCAATACATCAATAGAGGACAAGCTTGCTTTGGCAGTCACCAATACATCTACTCACGAACACGAAATACGTAAAGGGTTTAATGCCAGCAATTCTTTGATAAACTTCCCGCTGGAATGTAACACAATTTTCTCTTCTTCCACCACTGGAATTCAGGCCTACGTCTACGGTGAGGGTTTAATTATCTGTAACCACAAGTTCGAGTTCTTGTTAGTGTAAGTCTTTAATTGATGAATTTCTCTGTAGGCAGGACAGCCGGAGCTATTGATGTTGACATTATCCCCACCCAGGAGACAACAAGCTTGGATGAGTTGTAACCGCATGGAGTGTACAATTAGTTTTATTGGATGAGTGCTATATTCTCTATAGTGCATGTATTCTCCATACAGAGGTTTTAATTTATTTTTTTTACTCGCCTTCTTTCACTAATTAGAACAAACTACAAACAAGTTATGAAATTCTCTGTAAGCAGATTGATACACTCCATTTCAGATATTTTGGCTCAGATGGTTCTTCAATTGACCAAGAACTACTTTTTCTAAAATGTTGGATACAATTGGAAGATTTGTCTCTTCATCATAATGCACGGATAATTATTTAACATTGCCAGTTGCTACTGGTGCTTTCCCCAGTCACTTTCTCATCTTCTCACCATTACAGACTGGACATCAGTGTCATTGTCGGCCAGTACCGCAAATACCACAACTTCAGGTAAAATGTATTCTTCTGGCTTATCATCATAATCGTAATCTCCCATCAATACCATCAACATTCCCATCATGAACCATCAATATCCACCAATTCCTTCGGCATATACCATCATAATCATCATACTACTCCGATATTATCAACTTTCCCCTCCCGCTAATAACATCAACACCTACAAATACAGTCAGCACCGCCCCTCCACTCCATCATAACGAATCTTCTCCCTTCCCCACCTACATCATTACCCCCGCTTCCGCATATTATGACCATTCCTCCAAAAGGCGCCAACATTCCCTCATCATAAGCATCCCAAACACCAACACCGTCGACACTCCCCCATCATAATCAAATCAAACACCAACACCATCAGCATTCACCCATCACAATCATAACCACCGCAAACATCAATACCATTAAAATTCTCCCCACCATAACCACCCGAAACACCACTCCCATCACCACTCCCATCACCACTCCCATCACCACTCCCCCATCTCAACCCCATCCCTCCCACCAGTGTCGTCAATATCTACATCCATAACCATCCCTCCTACAAGAACGACTAATATCTACCATCGTAACCATGTCTCCCACCACTACCACCGAACCAGTAACTACTGTAACAGTCTCCTCTCCCGCTCCCCAGATGATGATTGCTTATGCAGCTGCGACCCTAGCCTTCTCACCGCAGATCCCCAACTCATTGACGAGATCGTCCAGAATGAGGTAGCCAGAATAAGGAAAGAACTCTATATAGACAAATCAGTAAGTAGGTCATTCAGATATCGCTGAATCCTTTCTATTTCAGGCATTTTTTCGTTAAAAAGAATTCTATAAGGACACATCAGTGAGTGGGTCATTCAAATACCCTTACATTTCCTTCTAATCTCTCATCTCCTCCATAGAAAGAATTCTACGTAGGCAAATTCGTTAAAAAGGTCATTCAAATGCCACTGGATATTTTTTTTTGTCTCGGAAATTTTCTCGTCAGAAATAATTTACTTCAGCGAGTGAATCATTCAAAAGCCATTTCCTTCTATTATGGCACCTTCTTGACAGAAATAATTCTACACAGACAAATCTGTAAAGAGGGCATTTAAATACCACTTGATCTCTTTTAATTTGGGCATTTTCACGCCAAAAAGAACTTTATTTGGACACATCAATACATGGGTCATTCAAATGCTATTGCATTTCTTTCTAATCTGACATCTTCTCGATGGAAAGAATTCTACATAGCAAAATGTGTAAAAAATTCACTCAAATGACACTGGATCTCCGTTATTTCTGGCATGTTCTCGTCAGAAAGAATTCTATATGAACACACCAGTGGGTGGGTCATTCAAATGCCACTACATTTCTGTTTAATCTGGCATCTTCTTAACAGAAAAAATTCTGCATAGACACACTAAGTTTGGTAAAAAAAAAAAAAAAAGCTTATTCAAATGCCACCGAATCTCTTTCGGCTTCCTCTTGTCAAAATAAAGTCAATTTGTAGAATCAGAAAGTACGTCTAAATGGCGTTTACGGTTACCTGCATGTGCTCAGTCTAATAAAATAATATAGAGAGCGGTTTTAAAAGATCCAAGTATAAAATATATAAATATTATCTTATATATTAACAAAATTATCAAACTGAGTCACAAATTACTTGGAGTTCTGTTGAAATTCTTTGTTAAATAAATGGTAGATTACGCTGAGGTTTTTGTTTCTCGGCGGCCCCAGGATAATGGTATTAGTCCTCCAATCTTGATTCTTGGGCCTTGTGTTGACTGTTCTGATTGTAGACGTCCAGCCGCAGTTACCTTCCCTTATCGCGACTTTAGTTCTTGTTTGCTCCAACTCCAATTTTTTGCACAGCTGAGAAGCTCGACGTCAAACATTGGCGGCTTTAGTGTTATGATAACAGGTTAGAATAAATTGGAACTGTGAAGCAGCTTGATAAGTGTCACAACGATTTTACATAAGTGTCAAAGTGTGTCGTTTGTTATACCTCTTCTACATACTGAAAGATCTCCAGTTTTTCAGAGAATGGAGATGGAACAAACAAGAACTCAGGTCCCGTTATGTAGAAATTTGAAGGAAAAAAACAACAAACATGTTCTTTCTCCCTCAGACTCTGTCGAAGTCTATCAGAAAGAAGACCAGCGCCACAGATGACCGACCCTCAGCTCAAAATGTCGGCTATATGGGCGTGGGCATGCTGACCTTAGCCGGGTTAATAAAATTGTCATAACCATGGACCTGACCTATGTTGTGACTCTCGCACAGAAAGTTATAGCCATGCTGAAGGTGAAGGCTGCGTGACGACAGGATTGGACGAGAACTCTGTGCTGATCCGTAACCCCCAGAAAGTTCAGAAAGGGCTGCCTTGATGTTATTCTCTAGAAGTGATCAAATTTCAGTTTATAACTGAGCGTTACCATAACTGACAGTGTGATAAACAGTAATAACGCCCTTTGGTACAAAACAAGGCTATCGACCAAGGAGAAAATATCAGTCATCTCAAAGCATAACAAGATCATCACCGGTATGGACAAGGAATAGCCAGCGGTTTACTTTTTTCATTATTTCAGAACATAACTTCTCATGTACGCATTAATTCTCGGAGAATAATTTATCATCTTATTGTTTAGATATTTGTCAAAATAATAAATTAATGTTGGTGGAGCTATAGCAATTCATATCTTGTTTAACAAAATACTATTGTCTCAATACTTCTTAAAGTAAGTTATTTGCCACCTTTTTAAAATGTACTAACTAGTTTTCTCAAAGTGTGGGCCACCCCGCTGTCGGCAGTCGGTCATGGACGTATTCTATTTATTGGTTTCTGATTCATAGAAGATATTTAATTTATTAATTACCAGAGACCTTTGGGTCATGTAGTCAAGATATCCACAATGTGCTAACACAACATCAATTTGAGGTCAATTTCTCATGTTGCGCATGTTATGGTTTGAGGCATCATTTCACACCTGTGGTTTGGCATCTAACCAAAGCGACACCTAGAACCATCGTACTTTGACAGACTAGACGGGCTGTGTTCTGAAAATCCAAGTCTAGAACTCGCAAACAACAGGTGTCCGCATTTGTGAGAATTTTAAGATTTCTTTATTAGTTTCATTTCCTTTACTCTTACATTTGTTTTTGCATCCGGTGAAGATTTGTTGAGCGAAAGCTTGATTTATCTTTCCTTCTCCTTTGCCTTTTATTGTATCGTTTGTGTAGTATTTCTTACGCGAAGATTTGCTACATACAACTTTTTCTTTCTACCACATTTTACTTTGCTTCAAACATTGCCGCGACCCCACAGATTTTCATTTTTTAATTTAATTTTAATAATATTCCTATAACATTACTTTGCCCGTGTCGCTCGCTAAAAGGTTATTGTGGCTGGCGAGCCAAACGCAATCCTGACCAATGTTCCCTCCGAGCTGCGTGGGTGCGCATTTGCGCAATCGCTGTCTTGGCGCCATGCACATCAAAAAGTTGCCTCTCCTTTCACTTTACAAAATATAGTTGTTTTGGCCATTATTAAATTTTAAAATATTTTAGCTCAAAATATCAATAGTTCCTCTCAGTAGTTTTGGAAAAATTGGAACGTTGATCCTGACCCTAGCTCCCCCCCCCCTCCCCCACCCCCAACACCCGCCAGAAACAACAACAGCAACAACAACAGCTGTGCAAACAAAACTGCATGATCGAGATTAACTGCTTGAAAAGGACATTGCTACGGGCATGCTCTCCGATGGAGATTAACTGCCTGAAAAGGACATTGCTATGGGCAGGCTCTCCGATGGATATTAACTGAACGAAAAAAAGTATATTGCTTTGCGGAAACTCTCTGGTGGACATCAACTGCAAGAAACAGATATTTCTATGTGGAGGTTCTGTGATGGAGATGAACTGAAATTTGATGACTTTATACTGCTTTTTATACTTCCTCTTACTTCATTATGGACAATGCAAAATTATTATTGTTATTACTTTATTGGGAATTGTATTGATTTGTTTCATGTTATAGAAGGAAGATATTTTTCTTGATAAATTACTTTACCATTATTATGTCACAAAAGAGAATATTTCATAAGCAATTTGGAGTCTAGCCTTTTTTAAAATCACTTCTCTTAAATTGAACATAATTATTATAATGTCTGAGACACCAGATTGGGGGAAAACTTGCTGAAGATAAACTAAATTGGTACGGCTTTGAGCAATGACCAAGGGCAGTAATGCAACATAATCAATCTTGGAATTAAAACCGGAAGAGTAGTCGAACTTCGTGGATCTGTGTCATTTTTTCACTATATTTATGCCCATGGCGCTTTAACAACTGTAAATGTGGGAAAAGATATTCAGTTTGCATTAAAGTAAATCATATGCAAAATTTAATAATATTCCTTAATGTTTTCTTTTTCTCACTGAAGGATCTCGTTGAAGTAAGAATTTCAGAGTGAAGGCTGCTTTTTAAAAAAAAAATAAATTAATATCCAAATGCTCATTTCAGGACAATTATTACACTAATGTTGACGATAGGCCTTTCTTACTCAGCGCTTTTTTTCACTGGTTCTAATAATTACATTGATACTGACACCCCCGTGACTATACAGAGACTAGACTGTTCTGTCATATATCGTTATGTATCTTTAAACGTAATATGGGAAAAAAGGGGTGGGGAGTGGTAGGCCTTCCTCTCACAGAGATCTTATTCACAAGTTCTTTTATATGGATGCGGACATCCCCGCGACTGTACAGAGAATGGATTTTTCTGTCATAATCCTTTACAGATATTTTTCAAACATAATGGGGGAAAGGTGGGGCGGGGGGGGGGGCGGGGCGGTAGGCCTCTCCCTTACAAAGATCTTATTCACAAGTTCTCTTTTATTGATGCTGACACCCCCGTGACTGTACATGGAATAGACTTTTCTATCACTATCCTTTACAGGTATTTTGAGAAATCATTCTGAAAGGGGAATGGCAAGCCACTCTCACATAGAGATCTTATTCACTGGTTCTAGTAACTATATTGATGCTGACACCCCTGTGACTGTACACAAAATAGACAGTTCTGTCATCATCCTTATGTATTTTCCTATAATAATATATCATGAGGGAAAGGGAGGGGGAAAAAGGGGGTGGAAGGAAGGGCTCTAAGAAAATAAATTAAAGATCTTTGCAATAAAGTGCTTTCATGAGAAGACCTCTATGCATGTGAAGAATAAAAAATAAAAATATTTTCAGGAAAACTGGGCGGCAGAAAATGATTATGATATAGATCATGATATTCAGTTCACTCCTACAAAACATACTAGTTGAACGCCTTGATATATTGGCAGTAAATTATTAAAGTGATTTAGTTCATACACTATTGATACGACTGCTTCTGCTACTGCTATTACTGCTATTAGTTCTTCTACTGCTATCACTACTGCTACTACCACTACTACTACTACTACCACTAATAGCACTACTGCTACTGCCACAACCACAACTACTACCACTACCATTACTACTACGACTGTTATTGCAACCACTGCTAATGCCACCCCTATTGCTACTATTACTATTACTGTTATTCCCACTACCACTATGACTACTACTACTTATTGTTACTACTATACTACTATTATTCCTCCTCCTCCTACTACTACTACAACTACTACAACTACTACAACTACTATCAGTAATGCTGCTGCTACTATTACTACAATTACTACCATCATTACTATTACTATTGTACACTAATATAACAGTATAACATTTTCAGTGGGGTCAGAATGTGTTACAAGAGACACATCCCATGACAGCCTGGATACTAAATTTAGGAATTTTTCTTTCTATGTGAATTTGTAATATTATATCGTCAAATGTCCTTACTAAAGGTATTTGCAAACATACGTACTTAGGTTTGTCACTGCAAGTTACTCCTGTCACTTCCAATATAATTTTTATTCCTCAGTGGTGTTTGGTTTTATGTGACACTGTGCATACACACACACCTCTTGCTCTCTTTCTCTTTCCCTCTCTTCCCCTTCTCTCTCTCTCCCCCTCCCCCTCTCCAGAGCCATCTTAACACATAGACACACTGGGCAGTTGCCCGAGGCCCCAAGGGTTTAGGGGGCCCCCATGCATGCAAATGTACACCGTTTTTGAAACAGAGAAGAAAACCCCGTGCAATGCAAAAGAGTCTGCTCAGTGGCCTATGGTGATGTTAAGACGGCCTTTTCCCTCTTTCTCCCCATTTCTCCCTCCCCCACCGTCTCTCTTTATCTCTCTTTCATTCTCTCTCTCTCTCATCTTCTCCCTTTTTTTTTTCTCCTTTTATGTATCCCTATCTCCTAGAGGATGAATCATTCTCTCTTTTAGCAGGTTTGAGAGGAGGCGAAGGCCCCGCTCTCTATATGAATAAATGAATGAAAGAATGAATGAATGAAGGATTGAATGAATGAATGAATGAAAGAATGAATGACTGAAGGGTTGAATGAATGAATGAATGAATGCATGGACCAACGAATGAACGAATGTACGAAAGAATGAATGAATAAATGAATGTGAGAAAACGGAGGCAGGCTCTCTACATGAATAAATGGCTAAGTGAATGAATGAATGAATAAATGCATGGATGAATGAATGAATAAATAAATGGATGAATGAACGAATGAATGAACGAACGAACGAATGCGCGAATGAATAAATGAATAAATGAATGAATGAACAAATGAACAAGCGAATGTATGAATGAATGAACGAACGAATGAATGAATGAGAGGAAGAATGATTGAATTTGGACATAAACTGAATTATCAGCATATTCGACCATTGAAAGCAGCACTGTAGATAACTACACAGAGCCTGCATGATAAAAACTCCGAGTGGCGTCACAATATTATTAGAAAGGGTCATAAATCTTTACACTAAGAATAATTATTGTTAGGCCACCAGTAGTAGTCTCCCCTCATCTCAGATACCGTGCTCTGCCGGAGGGACCCCGCACGTCTCTCCCGTCAAGGGTTATCATGATATTTACGTAGTAACAGTCCTTCTGCGGCTCTACGTTATCGGGTTTCAGCTTTTCGATAAAAAGAGGAGAAGAAGAGGGAGAAGAAAGAGGAATGAAAGCTACTTTGTTTAGGGATTGATGTATAGCAGAGAAACATTGATTTGGCGCTCGGAATCAGCGATTGGCGAGCATTGATTGCAAATCTGCAACCCACTTGCTAGCTGTTCCGCTTAGCTGCATGGTTGGTATAAAAGACTCATGTAATGAAAGAGACCCAAGCCAGTCAAAAAGATCAAATTTTAATTTAAAAAACTGGCAACGTGAGTATAAAATTATTGCTGATTAAATAAAAAAAAAAAAAAGTGGGTTATAAGCTTTATTGTGACAGAGTGCGAAATTCAGTAGCAAAATGAAAGTCAAAACAACAACAAAAAATCCTTCCTTAGAAATAAAACTAAAACAAACGAAAAATGGCAGGAAAACAAAAAGAGTTCCTCAGAGATAATTATAGAGGAACAACATGCAGTTTTACATACACACTATTTATAATGCATTGTTATATGATAATGCCCTTTGGTATAACTTCTTCAGATTATGAGCCTACTTTTGAAACTTACCATGAAGGGATTATCTGTCTCCACCATTCACAGCAAACTAATACACCCTTGAATATAGATCTATCCATTGGAACTATTTCTATTTTACGTCCAGTGTGAAATGTGACGGTCTAGCGTGATAATGACATCATTAGCTGGCGAACATGCAATGTCTGTTGTAGGATTCGGTGGTAAAACTTTGAAATAATGACTCAAGGGAGGTCCTGCCGCTAAACCGCTCATTAAGTATATATTCCCAATACTGTAGATGGCCCTTTTTGGGCCAAGTATCATAAATATGGACTATTTGAAGAAATTCTATTATTATTATTATTATTATTATCCTATCTATCTATCTATCTATCTATCTTTCTATCTATCTATCTATCTATCTATCTATCTATCTATCTATCTATCTATCTATCTATCTATCTATCTATCTATCTATCTATCTATCTATCTATCTATCTATCTATCTATCTATCTATCTTTCTATCTTTCTATCGGTCTGTCTGTGTCTGTCTGTCTGTCTGTCTATCTATCTGTTTGTCTGTCTGTCTGTCTGTCTGTCTGTCTGTCTGTCTGTCTGTCTACCTACCTATCTATCTATCTATCTATCTATCTATCTATCTATCTATCTATCTATCTATCTATCTATCTATCTATCTATCTATCTATCTATCTATCTATCTATCTATCTATCTATCTATCTATCTATCTATCTATCTATCTATCTATCTATCTATCTATCTATCTATCTATCTATCTATCTATCTATCTATCTATCTATCTATCTATCTATCTATATTTTGATTAAGTGGCAGTACAATATATCCAATGTTTGAATTATATAACTAAACTAAAAATGAATTTATGACAAGGAATACATTTCAAATAATACATTTCGCCTTTCGATTGTAAACTCGATCCTTAGCACTTGTGCAATTCCATGGTAGGTCCATCGTGGATGGGAGTAAGTCATAGCGAATGCTAATCGTGCGTGTAGGGCACTACTAACGAACAATATCTTCAATTAAGCTTTTTTTATTAAAAACTACAAGGCCACTCTTACTAACTCAGAATCATTATGCTGACCATGAGCCTTCGGAATTTCTTTGGTTAGGCAACAGTTGTATTGGCTAAAACTGTGTTTTTCATATATGCGAAAATGAAAACGGCAGAGGAAACGCCAAAAACCTTTCAAGTAGTGAAACAGAAAGAATGTTTTCTTGTGTACGGAGATGTCGTTTCCGTACACATGGAAACACTCTTTTTACTATTTGATGGATTTTTAACGTTTTCCTTGCCGTTTCTGTGTCCGTATACACGAATATACAACTTTACTGTTGTATTACTCTGTTTGTATGGAAACCTTACAATTTGTTGAACAAAATAATCCTCATATTCCTCATTTGGTGTTCACTTAATGACTGCATGCGAATTTTTACCTCCACTGGCTTTTGCTGAGTATCCTTTTAATTGTACACTATGCCATTTTATGTACATTGCCTCTAGCATTTATTTTATTGCCTATTTGTTTCAGCAATAACAGACGTTAACGATATAACAGAAATAAAGTCCTAGGCGATTGTAAAAAAAATAATCCTTTGAGATTTGAAAAAGTGCATTAGTGTTATTTCACGCACGATGAAAGAATTTCAATTATAATTGTTAATAAATGGTTTGCAACTTGGTAACTGAGTGTTTTGGATAATTGGGAATTTCAGTAAAGCGACCAGTGACTCACGATACGGTAGCTCATAGATTAGCTACAGTCACAAAACAAACGCCATTCATCCTGTAACATTCTTGAGGAAAAAGAAAAAAATTCTACCCCTAAAAAAACAACAAACTAACATAAACCGACGAAACGATATGAAGGGGAAGGGAGAACCTTGACTGATTCTCAATGTACCATTGAGTAGTATCTATCATGATTATTGAAAAACCACAATAACCACTTATACATTTTCTCTATCTCCCCCTCTCTCTCTCTCTCTCTCTTTGTGTCTCTGGTTGAGTTTCGTTTCTCTCTCACTCTCTCCGTCTCTCTCTCTCTTTCTCTGTCTCTCCCTCTGTCTCCCATTATCTCCCTTTCTCTGTCTCCCATTATCTCCCTTTCTCTCTTACTTTCTAATTCTCTCTCTCTCTCCTCTCTGTTTGTCTTACCCATCTCTCTCTCCATATCTTTTCCTTAATAATCTTACTTTCTCTCTCACTCTCTCATTCTTAATCTTCCTTTCTCTCTAACTATCTCCATCCCCCTCTCTCTCTTTCCTCCCTCTCTATGTCTCCCACTATCTTCCTTAATATCTCACCTTTTCCCTCTCTTGTGTGTGTGTCTCTCTCTCTTCTCTCCCTCTCTCATCTCTCTTTTTTAAATCTTCTTTTCTCTCTCACTCTCTCCTCCGCTTTGTCTCTCTCTCCCTGTGCCTCTTCTTCTCTCTCTGTCTCCCTCTTTCCCTCTCTCCCTGTTCCTGTCTTTCTCGAGCCTCCTTTCTCCCTCTCACTCGCTCTTTCTCTCTGGTTCTCTCTCTCTCTCGCTCTCTCTCTGCCCCTCCTCCGCCTGTCATCCCCTCCCTGTGCCCCTCCTCTGCCTGCCTTCCTCTCTCTCACTCTTTCAATCTCTTTGTGTCTGTCTCTCTCAATGTTCCTTTCACTCTCTCTCTTCCCGCTCCTCACCCTCCTCTTTCTGCCTCCATCTATATCGCTCTGTCTCTCCATCTCTCTACCCCTGTCTGTCCCTCATTTTTTTTCTCCGTACTTCCTCACTCTTTTATTTCATCTTGTTTAAATAAACATTAATCAAATGAACAATCAACCCTTTCTCCAGTGCCGAGTATAAAAATATGAGAAGAAAAAAGTAATCTATGTCTTGGATTTCAGAACGGCCAAATGGATCAGGAGAGCTCTTTTATTGTAGACGTGATTCTGCCACTGGCTAAAGGTGGAGCAGCAAATGTCGAATATTAACGACTAATGGAAGAGATGAAGAAAAAGATGATGTTTATGGTGGTCACGAGTTGTTGATGATGACGATGGTGTTGATGATGACGATGGTGTTTGATGGTGAAGGGAATCTAGGTGTTTGTGATGTAGATGACGATGAAGATCTTGATGTTTGTGATGTTGAAGATCATGGTGCCTTTGATGTTGATGGTGCTGATGATCTTGATGTTTGTGATGTTGATGATGATGATCTTGGTGTTTATCATGATGGCCATGATGAACGATCTTGGCGTTTGTGATGTTGATGATAACGACAATGACGGTGATGATGACGATGATGTTGACGATAACGACGATGTTTGATGGTGAAAAGAATCTAGGTGTTGGTGATGGTGGTGATAACGGTGATGGGGACTGATGACATTGATTGCTGACAACAAAACATCACATTGATGGCAATGATGTTAATAATGAAGAGGATCGTGGTGTTGTGCTCATGATGGGTGTGATGACTGTGATGATAATGATGTCACTGGCGCACACGAGTGACGTTTTAGTTACCCAGTCCAAGAAACTATTTAGTTACCGGTAATTAAACTGTCACTTTTCATTTGGCAGATTAAACATAATATTCGATAGCCTCGGGCACAAACCATCTAAGTCCGTAAACAAAAATTTTTCAGAGGAAGGAAAAAACTGATTTAACCATAACTATTCTCTTATAGCTATTTAGAAGTTTTGCCTATTTGATGGGTATCACCTCTAGGACTGTATACTAGACAGGTTTAGTTTATTATGAATTTGTTTTTTATCTATCCATTTTAAGGTATAAGCATTTAAATAGTTGTCCGGACTTAGACGGTGTGTACCCGAGGTCATCGATATGGAACTGAAGGAGACCGTTTGTTCTGTTTCGGTAACTCGATAGTTTCTCGGACAGGGCAACTAAATAATCACTTGTGTGCGCCTAGTGGCCTAAAGCGGCGGCCGCCTGTGATAAAACAAAAACACAAAAACACAATAACGAAGCAAAAAAGCAAGAAAACAAAAGTTCACTTCCTGTAGTTCTGGTCACAGAAGGCCTTGAGGGAAAAACCTGTATTGATTTTGTAATGTAGCGCGCGAGTATAGATTATACCGTCGAATCAGCCTGTAAAGAAAGAAGCAAAAAAAAAAAAAGGATTTTGCAAAATTCTTTTCAATTCTATTCACACCGTTACTTCGGAGAAGGAATATTTTCTTTTTCTTCGCTGCATGGTTTTTTACCTCAATGTGACAGAGTTAGTGTTTTGTTATGACGAGACTTGTAACTTAAGCTGACTGAGATTGGACGCTAGAAAAAGAGATGGAATAAAATTTGATCACCTTCGGGATTCGAGAGGTTGAGCAGAGATTTGAGACTTGTGCGTGAGCACAATTTTTCCGTCATTCGCGATGAGAAATTTAAGAGCGTATGTGTTATGGATATTCCTTCTTCTTATAGGTAAGTGGGTATACTTTCGTGTTCTTGTTGGTTCAGTCCATGAGTGTTTAGACTTAAGAATGTGAATGCGCAACTGTTTGATCAAAATGTTTACATTTAAAGAACAGCTTTTCTGTAGTTGCCTTGCTACGCTACGCGTTTAGTATTGCCTACTGGTCTTAATTATAATATTTGCTTTCGTCTCTTTTAGGAGTTGTCTGTTAGTGTGTCTCTCAATCTCTTTCTCTCTACTTACCTACCAACCTAAATACCCCCTCAACCACCTACCTACCTGCCTACCTGCCTACCTACCTACCTACCTACCTACCTACCCACCGACGTACCTACCTACCCATTACCTTCCTATCTACCTACCTACCTACCTACCTGCCTACCTACCTAACTACCTACCTACCTAACTACCTACCTACTTTCTACCTGCCTGCCTACCCGTCTCTGTCTGTCTGCCTGTCTGCATGCCTGCCTGCCTGTCTGCCTGTCTGTCTGTCTGTCTGTCTCTGTCTCCTTCTCTCTATCTATCTATAGCCCCATCAGATTCGGTCCCAAATATTCACCCAGCCACCCATCAGTCTTCTATCTACCAGCCATTTTTTTTTTTTTGCTCTTTCGCCTCCTGTATTATTTCTTCTTATCTCTTACCATCCGTTCTTTCTTGATTCACTGCAAACCATTCTTCCTTCATCTTGTCCCCTCCACAAGTTATCATCACCACACCAACACTATCATCTTTATTCTCATCATCATCACCACTGCCTCAATCACAATTACTATCCACATTATCATGACTGTACGAAAGATACCAATGTTTCTTAAAATTGTTCTTTCTTTTACCTTTCCTGGCTTCTCCGTTCCGCCCGTTTCTGGTCATATATTTGTTTTTACCACCCCCTTTGTGCCTGAAGTGAAGTACCAAGCCGCTGCCCAGTGCCAGCATGAGAAGTACGACCAAACGGATTACAATTTCTGTACCCCAGCACTCAACCAAACGGACGCCCAGGTACTGTAAAGCTGTTGTTACTTGTATGCACGCACTCCAACCATTTTGCGCTAGGGGCGCGTACATGTACGTACCTGCATCTAAACCCGTCCTTATCCTCAAGCTTAAATCTTTTCGAATCCTAACCCTGCCCCCTATACTGCCCTTTCATCTAAAAAAACAGGAGGAAAGCAAAAAGAAAATCTGAAAGAATAATTAGTTAAGGCTGTTGTTAGGAGTATTTCGCGGAGAGCTCTCTAGCTCTTGGGTCACAAAAGGCTTTAAAATAAGTACCTCTTGCGCAAAAAGTGGGCATCGTACGTACTTGTAACAACATTCATTTTATATACTTATTGTGTCGTATCACAGACAGAACTACACATGAATATCTCAAAATCTTAATTATATGTATTCAGATAGATAGATAGATAGATAGATAGATAGATAGATAGATAGATAGATAGATAGATAGATAGATAGATAGACAGGCAGACAGACAGACAGACAGACAGATAGACAGTCAGATAGATAGGCAGGCAGGTCGACAAGTAGGTAAGTAGATAGCCAGGTAGGTAGGTAGATAGGTATGTCAGGCCCCCTGGTACCATCTGCAAGGTCACTGCAAAATCGTGCAACATCCATACACGCTTGGATTGGCGTCAGTTTTTAACATTGAAATAATAACAAGCGAAACCTCCTGTGATTGTTATCTCACAAAATAATAGGGTTAATTACTTTGAATTTTGCCGTTGAAGCAATGCACATTTTACTACTATTCAAGCAATGCACATTTTACTACTATTCAAGCAATGCACATTTTACTACTATTCAGGCAATGCACATTTTACTACCATTCAAGCAATGCACATTTTACTACTATTCAAGCAATGCACATTTTACTACTATTCAAGCAGTGCACATTTTACTACTATTCAAGCAATGCACATTTTACTACTATTCAAGCAATGCACATTTTACTACTATTCAAGCAATGCACATTTTACTACTATTCAAGCAATGCACATTTTACTACTATTCAAGCAGTGCACATTTTACTACTATTCAAGCAATGCACATTTTACTACTATTCAAGCAATGCACATTTTACTATTATTCAAGTCCATGCACATTATCTTCATTCTTTCCCCTTTCACCCAATGCCGAAAACACAGAAACACTGTGATGACGCCCTAGGCATGGCACTGGTCATCATGAACTCCAGCGCAGAGTTCCAGCATTGGCAGAATTACCAACGGTCTAAATACCCCACTACAGACATCTGGCTAGGGGCGTCTTTCTCAAAGTCTCGTGATGGTAGGTAGCCTTGTCTGTCTGTTTTCTTTTCTGTCTGTCTGTATGTCTATATATTTGTTTGCCTGCCCGCGTGTCTATCCACCTCTCCGGATTTTTTCTATCTATCTATCTATCTATCTATCTATCTATCTATCTATCTATCTATCTATCTATCTATCTATCTATCTATCTATCTATCTATCTATCTATCTATCTATCTAGCTGTCTGTTTATCTATCTATCCATCTCTCTCTCTCTCTCTCACTCTATCTATCATCTATCTATCTATCTATCTATCTATCTATCTATCTATCTATCTATCTATCTATCTATCTATCTATCTATCTATCTATCTATCTATCTATCTATCTATCTATCTATCTATCTGTCTGTTTATCTATCTATCCATCTCTCTCTCTCTCTCTCTCACTCTATCTATCTATCTATCTATCTATCTATCTATCTATCTATCTATCTATCTATCTATCTATCTATCTATCTATCTATCTATCTATCTATCTGTCTATCTGTCTATCTATCTATCTATCTATCTATCTATCTATCTATCTATCTATCTATCTATCTATCTATCTATCTATCTATCTAGCTGTCTGTTTATCTATCTATCTATCTATCTCTCTCTCTCTCTCTCACTCTATCTATCTATCTATCTATCTATCTATCTATCTATCTATCTATCTATCTATCTATCTATCTATCTATCTATCTATCTATCTATCTATCTATCTATCTATCTATCTATCTATCTATCTATCTGTCACCACCACTACTACCACAACTAGCAACATCACCATCTCCACAATCGACAACAGCAAAATCTACAGAACTCAGAACGAAAGCAAAAACCCAGTTTCACAAAATTCATATGATGCAACACCACCCCATGTCCCCACGGTGAGGTTTTTGACACTTGTACAGTAACCACTTTTGGAGTTTGTTTGGATGGGTGAAGTTTATAACAATTGCATATTAACCACTTTTAGAGTTTGTTTGGATGGGTGAAGTATTTAACGTTTGTATATTAATGACTTTTAGAGTTTGTTTGGATGTGTAAAGTTTATAACAGTTGTATATTAACCACTTTTAGAGTTTATTTCGATGGGTGAAGTTTATAACAGTTGTACATTAACCACTTTTAGAGTTTATTTGTGTGGTAACTTTGTCTGCCCGTTTGCCTTTCTGTCTGTCTGTCTGTCCTGTTCTCTCTGTCTATATATTTGTTTGCCTGTCTGCATGCCTGTCCACCTGCATGCCTGTCCACCTGCATGCCTGTAGTTTATAACATATGTACACAATTTACACTTTTAGAAGTTGTATGGGACAAAGGCATTTAAAAAGTATCCGTGAAGTTTAAACGCTTTTACATTTTTACCACACTTTGAGTTTGTCTAGGGCACTCCCAAAATGTTAGTCAGGTTAAAAATACCTGTGCACTTACCACTTTCAGAGTTTGTCTGGAACAACGGCACACACCACCCCCCCCCCCCCCCCGTCCAAAGTATCACTGAGGTTTATAACACTTCTTGTACACTTACCACTTTCAGAGTTTGTCTAGGACACTGGCAATCCCAAAAATATTGATGATGTTTATAACGCCTGCACATTTACCACTTTCAGCGTTTGTCTGGGACGACGGCCTTGCTGTGCCCACCAGTTTCTTCTACCAAAACCCCCCAAACACCGCTGGTCTCACTGACGGCATGTGCGTCCTTATGAATGTCAACCACACTTTGGAGCCCGCAGATTGCACACAAACGTTTGGTAAAGTACAAATTCATTTATCCTTCTTGACCACGGTTTTTTCTTTGCCGAGTTTTGTGGAAGGACTGTTATCAACATCAAGCCCTTCCACCTCGCCACTCCCAGCGACATGCTCAACAGCGTACATCTTTAATCTCAGCCTCAGAGTTGTCGGCGTCATCATCATCATAACGATCCCCAGAATTGTCATCATAGTATTTAATAGGAAATTGGGGACATAGACAGCAGAGAAAGAAAGAGAGAGAGAGAGAGAGAGAGAGAGAGAGAGAGAGAGAGAGAGACAGAGAGAGAGAGAGAGGTAGAGAGAGAGAGAGAGAGAGAGAGAGAGAGAGAGAGAGGGGTGTGTTGTAGATGGCCGGTAGAGAAAGATTTAATAAACAGATAGATAGATAGATAGATAGATATATAGATAGATAGATAGATAGATAGATAGATAGATAGATAGATAGATAGATAGATAGATAGATAGATAGGTAGGCAGGTAGATAGATGGATAGATAGATAGATAGATAGATAGATAGATAGATAGATAGATAGATAGATAGATAGATAGATAGATAGATAGATAGATAGATAGATAGATAGGTAGGTAGGTAGGTAGGTAGGTAGGTAGGTAGGTAGGTAGATAGATAGATTCATAGATAGTCCACATTTAGTACTGAACAAGCGAAGTAAGTATAATCAATGAAGAAAATTTATTCACTTGCTTTCGCTTTGATGACTATTGTTTGTTTTTCCCCCTCACCTTACAGCGTTTCTATGCCAAGATCGAAGACCAGGTAAGACTGCCGTTCACCAGTAGCAGCAGCAGCAACTGCAGCACTAACACCAAAATTTCCACCATTGTCATCAAGCTTATAATAACGTTATCTCTGTCATCCTCGCTGTCGTCCCCACCACCATAATGAGCATTAACAACATCGCCAATACCAATGTCAGTGCAATTATCATCATCAATATCACCATCACTGTCAACATCATCACCACTATCATCATCATCATTATTACTCTCATCATTTATCTATCTATCTATCTACCTACCTACCTACCTACCTACCTACCTACCTACCTACCTACCTACCTACCTACCTACCTACCTACCTACCTGTCTATCTATCTATCTATCTATCTATCTATCTATCTATCTATCTATCTATCTATCTATCTATCTATCTATCTATCTATCTATCTATCTATCTATCTATCTATCTATCTATCAATTAATCTATCTATCTATCTATCTATCTATCTATCTATCTATCTATCTATCTATCTATCTATCTATCTATCTATCTATCTTCTATCTATCTATCTATCTATCTATCTATCTATCTATCTATCTATCTATCTATCTATCTATCTATCTATCTGTCTGTCTGTCTGTCTGTCTGTCTGTCTGTCTGTCTGTCTATCTATCTATCTATCTATTTACCACATTTTAAGCTTGCTCTAAGACCTGCTGTAACCATACAGATTCTCTGTATTTAAAAAAAAATATTTTGTCATAATTATGTGCTTGCGGTCGGGGGGTGGGTTGGGGGTTGGGGGGGGGGGAGAGTTAAAATAGCCAAAAACCCAGCCTGCATAACTTAATTCTTGCCCCCCCTCCTCTCCCAAAGCATGAAGATCAGTGCATTCTTAGTCTCCTTGGACAAACAGTATTACTGTATTTCTACAGTTGTGGCTTCTTATGAGTTCTTGATCCCCTTCAACTGTTGGTGCAGCTGCGATCCGGCAGACATTCCACAACAGCAGAAAGAGCTGGACATTTACGTGGACAGGAAAATCGCTGGCATACAGGACGAACTGTTGGTGGACAAACAGGTATAAATATGGCTGGGTTGATTGTTTGTTGATTTGATTTCGTTGAGCTCAAAAATAAACGAAACCAAACTTTGCTGATTGCACCAGGTTTGAAGAAATGAACTGTGTCGGCTTGCATGGCTTTGTCCTATCATTCCGGGGGTCATGCGGCAAACTCTTGTAACTCCGTTTTTACAAAATTTTCAGACTTACCGGAGTAGGAGAATCTTGACCCTGTGCATAATACGAAATCAGCCTTTCCTTGCAGCTCGATCCTGAGCATGGCGTTCGGCTGTCGGGATGGGAAGGCCGGTATCTCTTGCGCCTTCTGCCTCTCCTCCTTGCTTCTCGGAAGTCCTCTTTGTACGCTTTGCGGTCTATTTTGAAGTCGGTGGACGGCGAGCAACGTGTCGGAACCAAGCCAGGCTGCGCAGTCTTACAGTGTATACAATGGAGAAGCAAAAAATAACTTCCTCCATCCGGCTTAATAGTTACGATATCCTAAAAAGAAAAAACACACCAAAAACATGGTTATTTAACACTTAGTTTTTAGAATTTAACCCCAACTTATAAGACAATCTGGCTGTCAAAGGCGATAAGCATACTAAACATTTCAATTTAATTTTGTTTAAAAGTCGAGTTACGACAGTTTACCATGCAGCTCTTGATGTACAGTTTAGGTAAACAATGAATTCAGGCACCGGTTTTGTGATTTTTCAGATTCTTTCAAAAACCAAGAGAAAGAAATACAGTGTTGAAGACGATCGTATCTCTGCCCAAAGCCTGGGTTGGTTGGGCGTGGTCACTCTCTTCCTGGTTATGTTGATCGTGGTGTGGATGGACGCACGTTTCATCCGCAGCTTCATCAACTCCGTCAATGTGTCACTCAAGAACAAACTGGCCTGAGAATGTCAAGTTTTGCCCCTTTAAACAAAACAACAACAACAACCTGCAAATTTGCTGGGAGCACTGAAACTCAAGAGAATAAGAATAGACCTAGAATATAATTTTCGCCATAATTAGAGCGGGCTTGTGTATTTTGTTTTGGACCCATTCAGCATAATCATCGCTGGCTCCATCGTGAAACAGCACTATAGTACTGTAAACAACCTCTAGGTTCACCATTATGGTGTCGGACCAGTTTTTTAAAAATATAACTTTATGAAGAAAAAATAAATTATTTCTGTCTCTATGAATGCAAAAAATAATTTCCTATTAAGACATGTTTTGAAAATAGAAGCTGTGCAGAATTTGACCGTGACTGATCAAGGCAAACAGGAGATATTAAAGAAAGTGTAAAGTCGCATAATGTTGATCGGACTATAGTATGTCCTCATACCCGCATATCGCCACTGCTCTGCGATAACAGCATATGTCAGGCTTATGCCAAAAAGGCAACTGACAGTTCATTGCATTCATGAGCATGAGAGCTATCAGATACTATTTAAAAAAACAACAAACAAACAAAAACAACAACAACAACAAAACAACAAATTAGAACGCGCTAATAGAAAAATGCAATAATCCAATACGATCAAATGGCATAAGCCATCGAGTGACATGAAAGGAAACAGTTTTATCTTCATATCTCAATACCCCATCGTGCATACAACATGCGATTCTCTGGATACAAGGCCAGGGGAAGACCAAAAAAGACTTGGACAGGTGGCGACAAAGAAGCTCTGACGACCCACGGTAGTACGCCAAGACAGGCTTCCCACCTGGCTGCACACCGAAATCTCATTCTTCCGGGGACGCCCGCGAGGATCCAAGCAGATTGAAAACCAACAAAACAACAACAACATGTCAAAAATGACTTGTGCCACTCGCGTAGAGCAGTGACGATATGACAACTCGTTTTCGCCAAACATTCTGTGAAATCCTTGAAAGAATTGATTCTTCTATTCCTGAAGTGGGAGTATAATTATTATTTAAAAGGTTTATAGATATAGTTAAAAATGCATTTTAAGATAAGAAATAATAAATCGAGAGGTATTTGCCGTATTGTTGTATGCCACAGTTTGCCGATTATGAGGTCTTGTCATGAAAGTGGTTCTCCCACTCCTAATTTCAATATAATATAGTTATTAAGTGTGATTCCAATCGGTTAAAAACCTTCCGAGAATATGTATTTGTAACGTAATGTTTCATGCGGGTTTTAGCCCTTTAGACCAAAACTTCAATCTTCATTTTCATGAAAAGACAAGAATGCACACAGAACAATAAGTCAAAATACCCGACGATATTATGTTTCAAGTGGAACAGTTTTTTTTTCCCTTTTGTGTCGCATTGCGCCCTTTGCACTTATGCGGATTTATAGTGGGTTCAACGTGGTGAAGCTCTAACAATGGACACTCTTATAATGGTAAAGAATTTCTAAAGTTCTATTCAGACTCCCTGTGCTTGGTCTTATATATTGGATAAAAGTAGCAGGCCTATCTGCAAAAAGATATTATGCTGGATCTTAATACAGAAAGAAAGCTAAACAGATCAGTAGAGGTTCAACGACAGACAGACACATTAATGGGGTTTATTTTGTTTTATTGACATACTTTTGACCATGCTTGTGTTTTGTTCTTATAATGCTATTTCCAGTACACATGAACTGACCACAGCAAGTGGTCATCATAGCACAGTACATTAATGTATAATTCAGTGGCTTATCTGACTTGGGAAACGACAGTACATTAAATATAAATGATCACGGTGTTTACTTGTAGTTGTTTGTCGTTTTCTTTTGTTTTTCTTTTTGTTATGAAAGTCTCCTAGACTTTTGGGACATTACGATGGCAGCACTGAATAGTTCTACGTCTTTGTCATCCAGCTGCCTTTCTACTGTCTATCTCTGTCTGTCTGTCTGTCTTACAATCTGTCTTTTCTGTTCTTTGTCACTGTAATTTTTGCGTGACTGTTCATTTTGGCTTTCTCATACATTCATCCATTTTACTCATCAGTGCACACTGCCAGTGTATCTTTCCACCAGTCTGTCCATCCATGTATTCCTCTGTCCACTCTTGACCACCATCTGTCTATCTGGTTGGTCCGAACCCATGTGTCTGTATGTCTTAGTGCCAAGGCTTCCATCTGCTTCCTTTATGTCTTTGTAAATCTATGTATATGTCTACCTATCAGAACACAAACAAACAGCATGCAAGCATACAAAGTAACAGACTAACAAACAGCCCTGTAAAATTGTGGAACATCTGAGATTTTATTTACACCAGATGTTTATCATACAATCTGGAATCAACAAGTCACTGATTACGTAATCATGTCTAGAACCACAAATATCAGAGTATCGCCCACAAGCGTTCCAAGTCTTGTATTCAAATTCAGAATTTATTACATAAAAACTACATCAAAACCCCTTAGTACCAATAAGCTCGAAACCTACGACGCGGATCTTTGTGAAATTTGCATGAATAAGTGAAATGTGGTTGCCGACCAAATAGACTATGATTATAAGGGCATTCAATTTTTTTTTTTTTCAGCGGCTGTGGAATAATCCACAAAAGGTGCAAATAGTATTTACACTATATAAACACTTACTAGCTGGGGAATGGGTTCAGGTCAAAGTATTCGATATCCCGAGGGTTGCTGTGACTATCCAAGGGGTCGATAAATATCTAGGGGTCAAGAGGGGGTCAATAAAATGTAAGGAATTTTAAAAAATATTCTTTATCAATTTCTTTAAGTATTTTCTTTAAATTTCTGTAAATATTTCTTATCGAAGAGCAGTAATGAAGTAAAAGGGAGAAGAAATTATTATCTTTAAATTGAGAAATTTATTATTGATAACAATTTATTCATCGATTTTATTTGATTGGGGGTCAATCAGGGATCAAGGAATCCATGAAGGGGTCAATGATCTAAAAAGTTTGCCGACCTTTGGTATAGGCATGTTCAGGACGTGTGCACTCAGTGAACAAAATGTTGCCGGTGCGCACAGAATTTTGCCACTATCATATGGCTGTGAAATTACTGTCTTTTTTGCATTCGGCTCTGCTTTGCAAGTTCACGCTACTAAATCACTTAACTCCTCGTTCCATATGACTGGGTTTCGTCTAGTCTGAAATAAAATACAATTCGTGCCATGTAGCTAAAATAAGCATTTAGAAAGTTTTTTCTTTCTTTTCTCTGTTTTTGAACGTTTTAGGATTAGGGATAGGATTAGCCATAGAATTAGCGACAGGATTAGGTTTAGGCAACTGGCCACAACAGGGTTTTATATGGGGACACGGCCAAATTAACTTTCTCGGAAATTGGTCCCAAGTTAGTAACAAAACTTTCGTGAGTACTTTGGCTAGACAAGGCCTATATTGACTCTACTAATAAAATGATTATAAGGAACAGAAAGTAGAAAGATGGCAAGCTTTTTTTTTGTTGTTTTTTTTTAAAATCCAAATTTGACATCGTTTTTGAGTTGAACTGTGGGCCTGGGAAGCCAGTTATTTGAAACTAGATGACCTACCGGGCATTGCCCCGGAATAAACAATCATGTGCTCTACCCTCACACCCCCCCTCTCTCTCTGTCATATAATAAAAGTAATAAACTACAATCTTGCTTCAGAACTCATGCACACCAGAACACTACGCACCAAACTGAACGCTTGATATGGTTACTTTTTATGACATGCACAGTACTATATATTAACGAAACAAACATGCAAAACTACAGATGTTACATAGGCATAAAAAATTTTATTTAAAAAAAAATACATGCTTGAAGTAAACAACTTTTAATTATAGCCATCATCTTCCTTATCTCAATTGCCACCTTCCTGCCAAATTTAAGGCCTGAAGAGCGTATAGTTTGGTCAGTTAGTCATGCCAAAGGTTGCAAGTTACTGAAATATATTTGAAATGTTCAATAATATCCAAACCCAAATATTAAAGTTTACTCGAATGCAAGTCTTGGAACACCTGTAGACACTATGACACAGTAATAAACAATACAAATGGAGGTCTACTGATTTCTAAACGGATGACAAAAAGTAAACAATGGCATTTCATTTAATGACAACAGAAACTGATGAATATGCGATTTGTTTTTATCTGACTGATTTTTTATTGACTTGCCACGAGAATGTACGAAAGGAAGAAAACATAAGGGTGAGGGGTGGGTACATGATGGATATTTGGAATAGTTCAAAGAAAATGCGTTTAACTTTGTAGCCACACAATGCAAAGTCTATTTCCTTGCATCGCATTAAGCCAGACCTCTGTTTCACGGCGCTTTAGCCCGAGAAATCAGCTGCAGGGTGACCATGGTAACGTTGGCGATGGAAACAACTCGAGCATGACTCTAATAGTGACCTTAATACTACGACCTGCAATAAGAACATGGGACAAAACAATTGACTAGTCTAACCCAGCATGAGTGAGCGCTATGTACAGTGGTGCTGCAGGATTTGCTCGCACATCTGATATGTGTGATATTATGACATCTCGTATGTTTGAATATTCATGTTTATTCATGAGCCAGTTTCTATTTTCCTGTCAGTCTGTATATCTGGTGAAGGTATATAAGTAAACATTCTCTCTCATTCTCTCACCCTCTTTCCTTCTTCCATTCTGTCTTTTTCCCCTCCTTCTCTCTCTCTCCCCCCCCTCTTTCTCCCTGTCTCCCCCTAGCTCTCCGTCTCCTCCCCACTCACTCGCTGTCTTTCTCTCTTTCCTCCCACTCTTTCTCGCTGTCTTGCCCGCTGTCTTCTTCCCTCCTTTCTCTATCTTCCCTTCACTCTCTCAAACCTCTCCTGTGTCTCTCACAATCTTTCCCCTTCTTTCAAAAGTCTCCCCTTTCTCTCCCCCACTCTGTCTGTCTCAGAGATCTAGATCTTTTCCCCACCCCGTCTCTAATTTTGTCTCATTTTCCTTCTATACAAACGTTGCTTACACTTCAACACACTCTCTGGTAGGCCAGAACAGTTTTATCACAATTAAAGAAAAACAAAAACTGTGAGATAACTTAAAACAAGCATGTCCTTCAAAAAGAAGAACAGCTATTCTTTTCTAACACAGTATGGTAGTAGTCAATCAACAGCCAAGATGCCGTAGTCGACTTGTAACCAGCCTTGATTTCGTTATCACAGTCCTTAGTTTAAATATTTGCCATTCCACACCTACACCCCACCCACTCCGTAATAAGAAACGTGCGCTGTTTTTTGAAGTGTATGCCTGGTTGCTGCTCAGAAAAGCAAAAGGGAAAGAAAGAAGGAACACAAATGTGTATGTGCCTGACAAAAAGAGGCACATTTCGACACTACCTGATTCGAGAAAAGCGTAAGAGGCATCGTAGGATCAATTTTATCGATTTTGCGTTTGCAGTATTTTAGGAAAGTTTAACCTGTTTACTATTCCTTTTCCAAATGATAATCCTGTCTGAGAAGGGTAAATGCCTCAAAACTGACTTTGAATGGAGTCACCATCAATAACATCGACTAAAAGCTGAAACTTTAAAAACGTTTCTCTCAACACTGTGGTTGTGTCATTTCCTGTCTTTCACAGGCCATAATGATCTTCTCTGCTAATCAAATTATATCAAAATTGTTTTTACCAAATGAAAGGACTGTGAATAAGCCTACTTTGCTGGTACCAATATCTCCATACCACCAAAATGCACAAAGTGTCTCATTTTTTGTCAGGAGGCTACACAAATGACCCATGGAGGGCCCAAACCTTCTGTCTCTGCTACGGCACCAATCGCCTTGCCAGGAGAGATGAAACCCAACTGGCTTAATCAGTGGTGGACCTACATTTTTGGGGCCCTGAAGCTTGAACTGTTATGGGGCCCCTTCACAACCAGCAACAATAGGATCACTCATTAAAAAAAAACACAACAGTTTCTATAGGGCCCCTGAAAGTTAACTCTTTCCATACTTTTCATCGATATAACGGTTCCCCCGATGGACGCGTTCCATGTTTTTATATCGACTATTTTAGCTTTCTAAAGAGTAAAACTACTTCCTGCCAGCAAAATTTTGGCGTAGGTTACAAAATGCTTCTTTAGACAGTGTGATTTGTTCATGATTGCTGCGGTCGTCAAGTAAACAAAAATCAATTCCCTAGGAATTGTGGTCTAGACCAGGGCTGAATTGCAGTATGGAGAGAGTTAAGCTTCATTAGTTTCATAGAAGAACCACCACTGAGCTTAATCGTCCGGCCAATAGCACTTACATAGCCTTAGTTATATATATTATATTAATGTGTGATTTACATAACTACAGTACCCGTGGTTGGTGTGTACCAATCAATACAAAAGCAAGGACAGGTATGAAATGATTTTGTATACAACAATAATCATGAATGACTGAACAACACACAACTGACTTAATGATGAATGAATGAATCGTCATTCAGTTTCAGAAATTCTCACTGTCTGATGTGGAGAAAAGCATTAATTCAGGATGGAATGAACGACGTGATGAATCTAAGATAGGTAAATGCATACGTGAACGAATGAAACTATTAATGGATGCATATGTGAATGAATGAATCAATGAATGGATGGGTAAAAGAATGAACGAATGAGTAAATAAATGGACGATTGAATGAATAAATGAATGATGAATGGATGAGGGAATGAATGTTAATGAATGGATGAATGAATGAATGAATGAATGAATGGATGAATGAATGAATGAATGAATGAATGAATGAATGAATGAATGAATGAATGAATGAATGAATAATCAAATGAAAAGATAAATGTATCATTCAATACTTAAATTAATATCAATGACATTTTTATGTAAATTTACAGAAGATAAATACAATACTTCATTTAACACACAGAGGGGAAGTAACCACATATAACTTAGAACTATTTTGATTGGTTGATCAAAGGGAGCGCACTTGAAACAGTGACAAGTAAAAACAAACCACAAACACGTTATTTATTATACATACTAAACGATAATGAAGCTAAATTATGTCTTTTCCAATATTCACACACATAATGTCTATTGCATGACACAGCTTTGGTTATCAAACCATTAACTTCAGCACATGATAAATATCAGCCCTCATTTAGAGATTCACTCGTCTGTCATACAAGAATAATTACCTCTTCACTCACCCCCCCCCCCGACCCCCCGCCTCTGACCAGGACAGACCTGCTTTTTCTCCCCTTCCCTCCTCCGTCTCTCTCTCTCTCTTTCTCTTTCTCGCGCACTCATTCTCTCTCTCTCTCTTCTTCTCACTCTTTCTCTCTTTTGCTCACTCTCTTCCTCTCTCTCTTTTTTGCTCTTTCTTTCTTTCTTTCTCTTACTCTTTTTTCTCTCTCTCCCCTCTCTTTGTGTCTCCGCCTGTCTCTTTCTCTCTCTCTCTCTCTTTCTCACAGACTCGTTCTATCTCTCGCTCTCTCTCTCTCTATCTGTCTGTCTGTCTGTCTCTCTTTCTCTCTGTCTCGCTGTTTCTCTCACTCTATTTCTATCTTTTTCTCTCTTTCTATCTCTCTGGCTGTCTCTCTTTCTCTCACTCTGTCTCTCTCTATTTCTGACTCTTTTTTTTTCTCTCCCTCTCTTTCTCTCTCACACTGACACACGCAGACATGTCAGAGTTGTGGATAACAGGTATTCAACTCCACAATATAATTGATAAAACATACTAAGATAAAACAAAATTAATTAAAATTCACAGTAAAGATCACAATGAGGAAAATGTCACACAAAACAGCCGTATATCACTTTATGTCCCCAAAAAGCAGTCGCTGTACCTTAAACTTTGAATCATAATTATCTGACATGGTTATAAACATGAATGGTCAGCAAAGGTAAAATTAAGATGAATGAATATAAAATTATAATGTCACACATAGTTCAGATTACACCGACTGGTGTAGGGAAATTATGGGAACAACACTGAGGTCAGTATTTAACTTTCGGGTTCATACATGAAGGGACGTAATCACAATCACACGCGACTGTTGGTGATGAAAAGAGTTATCTCCCTTAGCCCATATCGCGGCATGGAAAAATAAATCCCAATGTTTCTGAAACTTTGACGACTTGACAAGTTTTAGTAACAAATTTGTCTTAATGGGTCCTCCTGTCGAGAGGCGCTTGATAAACTATCGGATGTCGTTTTTTTAATAGGCCTACAGATTTGTCAGCAGAAGACGACAATTGGACAACTTTCTTTATCAAACTTAATAGTTGCGATGTTCCAAATACGCGTTATCTAACCCTAAGTTTTCAGAATTTAACCCCCCCCCCCACCCTTCCCCAATCTGCGGTCTGTCACGGGCTACAAACATGCTAAATATCCCAATTGAAGTCGAATTACGATACTTTACCCTGCGCCTGTTCGATTTAGCTTTGGTTTATATACAAGGGAGGACATGACCGATAATTATGATTCTTCTTCAACTACCAATGGCCATTAATTTAAACATAAAATAATTGTGGCCGGAGTAATTCAGTGTGGTGTAATTTTGACAGTTTATAAAAGTATAAGATTAATTCACTTTAGTATCAACTAATCCAGCCCAATCGCTTTTGTATCGACTGATTGAGTTGATTCAAATTTCAGGTATTTTTAAATATAAAGTTGTAAAACTAAATACAATGATCTTGGTTTTGGCTCCCTGTTGTAAGTCCACGGCGGGCGCAATTTCCCTACCAGAAATGAATGCGTAGTGCTCTGGTGCGCATGAAATCTGTAGTAAGACTGTAGATTATGGGAAGCTTTCTAGACCAAAGAGAGAGAGAGAGAGAAAGAGAGAGAGAGAGAGAGAGAGAGAGAGGGAAAGAGAGAGAGAGAGAGAGAGAGAGAGAGAGAGAGAGAGAGAGAGAGAGAGAGAGAGAGAGAGAGAGAGAGAGAGAGAGAGAGAGAGAGAACGGTGGGTTCACAAGTTTATCGTTGATAATGCATGGTTCCTCATCTAGTTAATTAAAAGAAACAAATGAAAAACAAAATCTTTATGTATCAACAGTTGATAACATATCAGATCAATAAATAACAAGCATCGTACAAATATGAAATAGTAAATGTGAAACAAATTATAGCTCTATTAATGCCGATAAAGCAGTCGAACAACTCACATCCTTACCAGTACAGCGGCTGAGACATTCCATTTATTCAAAGGGCCGGATTACTTTATTAGGACTTTCATGTGTGTGTGAGTGTGAGTATGTGTTTGTGTGTGATGGGTGTAGGTGTGTTTTCGCAAGAGCGTGTGTGTGAGCGGGGGGGGGGGGGCATGGGTCGGGAATACTTCATTAGGGCTCTGTGTCTCTTCCGTTATACGTTTTAAAGACAATTTCAGAGAATTTTGACATTTCAGAAGCCTCTTCAGACAGTGTTGAGCTTTTTTCATTTTGCCCGAGCAGCCGGTCTTGTTAGGCCTGCTCTTTCCAACTTCTAACTGCCAAGGTATCTTTAAAGTGTGCAACGTGCACACGGGCCATCCGACGTTTTCGTCCTTATCGGAGAAGAATATCTGCTCGATCCTACCTACCATAGGATCAGGGACAGGAAATTACCCCAAGTTTCCAACATGCCTAGGCCGACCAGGAACCTTGACATGAGAGGCGAGCACCTTGCCTCTAGACCAACGGGTCCCTATAAAGTGGCAGCTGGTTTTTACGTATGCATATTTATATGTTCATCTCATTTGTTCAATGATTCCGTTTCTTTATGTATTTATGTACCAAATGGCCACCAACTATTTGAAAAAACTATTTAAAAAAAAGGATAATTCACGCTAGTACAACCGCAAATTACTTCCTTGCACAACACAACTTCAGTCAAACCCATGCCCGATGAATGGTTTACAGTTCTTATAAAAAAAACTCAAGCACGATTCCACTTGCATTCGAAATAAATTATGTGCCTATATTACATCCAGATCTCTTTGTCCACTTTTGCACACTACGAAATTACTTTTCAATGATTCAGAACAAAGACTGTGAAATAATGACATCACTAGGAATTAAATTGTGGAGTGGTGCTTAATGCTATGCGAAATCTACGTACTGGAGGTTTGGAAGTCGTCAGTATGAAGAACGTCATCTTGAAATATACAAAGTTTTGTCACATCCTGCAAAGTAAATAACAAGTTGACGAATGAAATGGTATGCAATATGAGTACTAAGTAACAGACACAATGGCAATACTAGTTCTATCCCCTGATGTTGAGTTATTGCCCCTGATCTGCCTGATGCTGGTCGGTGTCCGGGAGAGTAGACGGCGCCATGCCGATTGTATTCAAATGAGGTGGTATCGGGGGGAGGTGACGTGGTTTTCAGTATGTCCAATGGGTGGCCGAACGAGCACCCGTAGCCATAAATAGCTTCCAGCACGGGCGCTGATTGGTTGACGGTTTCCATGTATTCCTCCGCCACTTCCATTGTACAACCTAGCGCCATGACGCTGTATACACAGATTATGTAGTCTTTGGTTGTGCTGAAAGTGAAAAAAAAAAAAGAGCACCATTTAAGAAATTAAACATATTAATGCAGGAGTCCACCCATCCATCCATCCATCCATGGAATTCCGTCTTCTTTTTTTTTCTTTCCTATATCCCACCCATCCGTCTTTTTTTTCTTTCCAAATATCCCATCCGTCCATCCATCCATCCATCCATCCATCCATCCATCCGTCTTCTCGATGTATCCCCTCACCCTTTTCAGTCCTCCCCATCTCTAGCAAACACTCCATTTTCTTTCATCCTTTTTTCAACACCCCTCCTTCCTCCCTTTCCTCCCTCCCTCCCTCTCCAGACTTCCATATCCCCCGTCACCAACTTACTTGCACCAGTTCAAGGCGGCTGTAGTCTGTGTGACGTACGTGACCTCCTCCAACATGGTATGACGCTTTTGTCGACAGCGAGAGAAATGGCGATGGAACTGACGAACACAAGACTTCATGCTGCGTCTTCCTGTGATAAACAACAACAACAGCAACAAAACAAATAAGAAATTGGCAGTCATAGGTTTTAAGTTTTGAATTTTGAGTTTTGAGTTCAAAGATATTTTGCAAAGAAGACGTTGCATTTTTGTTCTATTTCATGACATGGCCAGCAATGTACGACTTACAGTGTTGGGAGACACTAGGGATTGTGAAAAGAATTTCAAATAATGATATGCCATGCAGGCCACTTTGCACTTTTCCCGGTTTATTTAGGTACTTTATCTACTTTCAGAACTTTACGAATTTAAATTTCACAAATAGAAGTAAAAAGTTCCGTATAAATTTTATTGCACTGGTAAATTTGTCAATCGCATTTCAATGAGATCATGGAAAGCGATAATGAGTTGGGCTTGGCGACATTTGTTCAATGTTTTCTGTACTGACTGACAATGGAAACGGTTTTGTATAGATCTGAAAAGAGTTTTGTAAATAATAGCTGAGTTACCCGGCCTGCCCGGGAGAAATATCTTTGATCCAGGACTCAAAGTAAAATTCCTTCCACAGAGAAAGAAATACAATGACAGAATCTATTCAGTATCGACTCCGATTACGCGCCAATTCTGGATTTTGTTAACTCTTTTTCACCAAAGTTTACAGGCGATCCATGTTTTCGTTAGTATCCCTGTTCTACAAGCCTGGAATCGGAAGTGTCTGCTGCGAATTTTACGTGTGAATTATACCCAGAGTTTGCAGCATTTTTATATTATCCCCTTACATCACAATAAGTCGAGTTATAGGCGATGACAATGCTTCCAGAGTTTTGGAGCCCCCCCCCCCCCCCCAAAAGAGGACCTTTGAGGGAAGAACTTTCACCCTTAGCTCCATTATAGTATGATAATTATATAAAAGTTTCCAAATCAAGTTGTAAACCTCAGCCTCTGTCAGAAAGGACAATACGCGCTGTGGGCAAAACAGCATTCACAAGAGATACCGCCACCCACCCTCCAATAAACAAAACCAGCTTCCGATTATTCTCCTTCCCTCAGACAACAAAGGATGCTGAAGACAAAGCTTTTGTTACGGAATTGTGGTATTTTGCATTGTAAGCTATAGGTGAATGGTGAATAGAATAGTATTTTCTCTATTCGGCATTGTAACTACACCAGAGTGAATAAAAGTTCACAAAAATACTCCAGGGCTAAACATATCGATGGACTATTTTATGGCACCACTCCAGACCGCGAGGAATCTGAGGAGAACCTTTGGTTAATATAGGTGCAGAGATAAGCTGAGATAAGATAGATGAGATAAGATGAGATAAGATAAGATAAGATGAGATACATAAGAATTACTTTATTGTCCAACAGGGAATTTCTCGTTCACAGAGCGTTTTAAGAACAAAAAAAACGCTACACATTATCTTATGCATGAAGGTGGCCGCGCAGTAGGGGATACGGGCATACAGACATACAGAATGGGAACATCAGTGGTACAGGGACTAGCATTGGCAATACGTTTGAAGTACCGAGGCTTTAACCGGGGGCGTACCAGCCGATTTAGATCAGTCAACTAGTTGCATGTGACGTCATGACATCACGCTATCTTTGATGAAGAAGGTCTCTTTGAATTCTTCCATTTCTTGTTTACAGTAGCGACCTAGTTTCGCGATTTGGTGGAAGTGAGAATTGAAGAAACCTTCACCAAAGATAGGGTGCATTTCTGTTTTCTGTGTTTTCTTCATATTTTTGGGCTGATTGAAACTATTATAGAGCCGTTTGTAAGCTCTTAAGCTCCGTGGAAATGCACAAACGGGTATTGTTGACCGCAGCGACCTACTTTCCGCTCCATGTTAACAGTGGTTTGGCGGCACCTCCCGTGTCTCGTAGTGCAAATCGACCAATAGTGAAGCCTCTCTACACATACATTATTATTGTCTGTTGAAACCCAAAGTCGTGTCGGCATCGCCCACTAGACGGCCAATCAAAATCGGCTAATGCGCTCATAATTATGCAAAAGTAGCATTTCAACGCTACAACGCCGAATGATTTATATGCCAATCCCATTAAGTGGGTCGTCAAAACGAAAAGAAAAGAAATAAAAACACAACAACAAAGAATTTGAGAAACAAGGGATTAAGCTGGGTTTTCATGTGTACGGAAACGGAAACGGCAACCGCGAGTGAAACGCCAAGGACTCTTCAAGACGTGAAATAGGAACAATGTTTTCATGTGGACGGAAACGCCGTACCGGTACACATGAAAACACTCTTTCTTTTCAATACTTGATGGATTTTTGACGTTTCCGTCGCCGTTTCGATTTCCGTACGCATAAGAGCCCAGCTTTAGAGAATTCAAAGTGTCTGATTTACCTTTTCTGGCGAATCTGTCGCCACAGATGTACTGCTGCCGAACTTTGAAAGCTTTTGAAGCGTAGACAACTTCTCCTTTACACTGACCAATAATTGAGTCTGAACATTCTGGTCGCTTGAAGAACCTGGTTAGAGAAAAGAAAAATACCAGTGAATAAAAAAGTCTTATTCTAGACCTTTTTAGGAGCAGAGATCCGTGGCGCAATAAAAACAAAGAGACAAGAAAGAACATAGGAAACACAGGAAAAGACAGACATGGAGAAGAAAAGCGAGATGTAAATGCTGGGAGCGGCAGAACCTCCTAAACTAAAGGCCCGAAACCAAACCATCCATGGTACAACAGGTTAAAGAAGCTTCGGTTTACCGTGTCACGTTGCAATGAAGTCACAGCCTAAATTTTGATCTTAGAAGCTGAAATTTTACTGCATTTGCAGATGAATTCGGAGTGAAAGAGGGATACTGACAGAAGACAAAAAAATCGTCTCACGTACGGGCGACAGCTGACCGGGCAATGAAAGAAAGAAGGAGAAGAAGGAGGAGGAGGAGGAGGGATGCGAAGAAAAAGAAGAAGCAGAAGAATGAAAAAGAAACAGAAGAAGAAGGAAGAGGAAGAGGAGGTAGCTGTGGGGAGGAAGAATAAGAAGAAGAAGAAGGTGGAGGAGGAGGATGAAGAAAAGGAGAATGAAGAGGAAGAGGAAGGGAAGAAACAAGAAGAAAAAGAAGAAGGAGAAGAGGAAGAAGAAGAAGAAGAAAAGAAATGGAGGCTGCGGAGGAGGATGGAAAGAAGAGGAAAAAAAATGGAGAAGGAGGAGGAGGAGAAGAAGAAGGAGGAAGAGGGGGCTGCGTAGGAGTATGGAAACATGAAGAAGAAGAAAACAGAGAGGAAGAACAAGGAAAAGAAGAAGGAGCAAAAAAAAAACAACAACAAGAAACAAAAACTGCCAAATCTGAGACTGGACAGGAAAAAAAAAAAAAAAAATCTCAAATAAATCAGCTTTCACACAATAAAGTATTCGATTATCATAGCTGTTCCCGAAATCATAGGTGCCAAACCTGTTGAACCACCGCCGAAATCAATCCGTAAATGAGCGCAGAGAGCAGGCGAAACAAATAATTTCCGTTGGCAAGTCGGAAGGAATAGCCCATAAATTCAGGCGCACGAGGAGTTTTAGAGCCTGGGCGTTAGTCATCAGTGTTGGTTGTAACCGGGCGTGAAAAAAGTTTCTCCTTCGAAAATTCAAGATCGATGTGAAATGGAAACGAAGAGGAGCTTTTCAGTTGCCTTACGGTCACCAGTTCGCTCAATTCGAAGACGTCTGTAAAATTGGCAAGATGTGGGAATTGAAAAGTCAAAATAAACACGTCCGCGTAAGTAACGCTTGAGGGCACTTTTCAAATACGGGATATTTGGAGATATTGCCTTTTTGCAGCGGAGCTCATAAAACCACCACTGGCTGTTGAAATACAGAGTTAATTAATCCGTGGGATTCAGTGCTAATCTCGTGCACGTAATAAAGAAAACTGCAGTTCCCATGTTTATTCATGAGCCAATTTGATTGGTCTATGGCATTGCACATCAGCGCTGCTGATTGGTTGCCGCAAGCAATATTTTGGCAGCGAAGGGTATTGGTTCTTCATCAGAACGGAATTCCCAACTCCTTCGGAACAGAGATGTCATCGACAACATCACAAAGTAGATGATCTATGTTGTGTTCTGATGTTTTTGATGTAGCTCCAGCTATCAAATGCAAAAAAAAAAAAAAAAAATCCTTGCCCCCCAGAACACTGCAGATATTTGGACGCAATGTTAGGCTTATCAGTTCACATGAGTTACTGAAATTTAAGCTTTATTTCCACTGCTGGTGCATTCAAGTGAGCAGTGGTACAGATGTCTGAAGCTGGATTATAGCTGTTTTAGATACATCGCATCTATGCTATATATATTTGTGGACTTGGGATTTTTCGTTGCAAAAGGCTTCTGAAACACTCAACACTCAGACTTCAAATTTTATATGGTGCATCAGAATGGATGTAAGAGTGCACCGTTTTTAATAGAAGTCTCAAATCTGTGTTGTTGTTTTTTTATTGGAAATTTATTGTTTCGCCATCATTTAGATCTATTTCGAGTCATGGTTCGGCATTTTAAGGTTTCGTTATCACTTCTTGCGATGTGTTCACTATCAAACACACTAAACCCGTGCGCAAATCATGCTGTTGTACGGGATGCGCAGGGTGTCAACTCACAAAGGCAGAGCAGTAAGACTTATTTAAAAACAAACAAACAAAAAAAAAAAATAAACAAATAGGAACAGGCCAAATGAAGCAGGTCCATAATAACCACCCAGAACTGAAACCAATATTCAAACCGATTTATCCTGGGCGGGGCCGGGGACCTCAGCTAGTTTCTTATAATTGTCTGACTTTGGTTTTCGAAAGCAGAATTTTACTGGGTTTGTAGATCATTTTGAGAGAGAGAAAGAGACAGAGATACACACATACACACACACAGAAGAGAGAGGGAGAAAGAGGAAAGACAGAGAAAGAGGGGACGAGAGAGAGAGAGAGAGGGACAGAGAGAGAGAGAGAGAGAGAGAGAGAGGGACAGAGAGAGAGAGAGAGAGAGAGCGAGCGAGAGAGAGAGAGAGAGAGCGAGAGAGAGAGAGAGAGAGAGAGAGAGAAAAGAGAAGAGAGAGAGAGAAAAGAGAAGAGAGAGAGAGAAAGAGAGGGAGAGAAGGAAAATGAAAAATAATAATATTCACAGGCGACCATAAGAAGGGCAATGACAAACAAAGAAAAACAGACAAAGAGGAAGGAGAAGAGGCGAAAGAAAGAAAAGGAAGATGAAGAGTCAGAAGAAAGGTAAAAAGGGAAGTACCTGTCAAATTTTGCGAGTGGATAGGAAAGAATCTCAGTAACTGGCCTCCCTCCAGTTCACTGTAGTATTGAAAAGTGAGTACCTTCATTGCTTACCAGGCCAGCGCATAAAAATTATGAAAGACATAAATATCCGTGCATTGTATTTCACAGTTTTGGCCTAACTTTGCAAGGTATTATTATGTTGATCCATGTGAATAAGATCAAGAATTTCTTCAGGTGCAAGAAATCTTGGAGAATAAAACGGCCCACCATTATCTGAGGATGTACCGTTTTCGAACGCACCCGCTGGAATTGAAGATTTGCGAGTGACTGCACCAAAGACGAGCCAGTCTTCAAGTTAGTGAAGGAGGTTACGAGGTGAACAATCCAGGCGAGGTCTGGTCGCAGTGTGAAGACAGATAAGCGTGTCATACAGTTCCATGTTCCTTCCAGGTCAGTTCACGGCTCCAGAGTGTTAAGTGCATTAAGTGCCAGGCAGGACATTGGTAGAAAGTGCTTTTTTTTTTTTTTTAGGTTAAAGAATGGTTAAGTGTGCGATTTGAATACGGCGGGCTCTATCATGAAACCACACTAATGCAGAGGGCCTCATTTTCGTTTAGAAATTTTTATCGTTTAGTAATAAATATTTCAGACAGGCCCGTTGTACTCCCTGTTATTCATTAGGAAAGAAATTCCTTCAAAGAGTTCAATGATATTTTGCAAAGAAGGCGTTTTCATCTGCGGATTTGGGTTGCATTCTTGTGCTGTTTCATGGCAGGGCCAGCAATATACCACTTAGAGTGTTGGGAGACATTAGGGATTGTGAGAAGCATTTGTAATGATAATAATTATGCCATGTAAGACGTTAGTAAAAAAAGTACTGTTGTTGTTTTTTTCGCTTAGAGAATTGTTAAGTGCGATCTTTGAATCTACTTAGTAGAAGTTGGGAGAAAGTGGGAATTGTTACGTCCATTTGAAAAAATATAATATGCCACGTAGGACGTTGGTATAGAGTTGCTGTTTCTTTTTTTTAAAATTTTTATCTGGAGCTAGAATTGCTAAGTGCAAGATTAGAATATACCAGTGTTGGGAGACAGTCGGGATTGTAAAGTGCAATTGAAATTATGATATGCCACGTATGACGTTAGTGAAAAGTTGCTATGTTTTTAGAGACTTTATGCAAGTGCTAGATTTAGAATATACCACATAGAGTACTGGGAGCCAGTGGGGACTGTAAAGTGTATTGAAATAAAAAGATGCCACTTAGGACGCTGGTGGAAAGTGGCTGGGTTTTTAGGGAGTTATAAAAGTACGAGATTAGAAATTTACCCTGCAGAGTGTTGGGAGAAAGGTGCTAGGGTTCCTATAGGGTTCCTGTGAGAAACTTTTTGTTACAGAACGAGAAAAGTCAAATTCTTTGACGAGATCATATAAAAATTATCACAATTTTCAGTCTGAATACATTTAGAATTATTTGGGGTTTGGATCACTTTCGAGCATAATGAAATTACATCAAGGATGAGGCTTGGGCACTCATCACGGCGCAACGAAGAATTTCTTTTAAAAATAGTTAGAGCTTAAGGTCCAGCTCCACGTGGGATTCCAACCCCGAGGCCTCTCGCGCCAGGTGGTAAAGCGCTCTAACAACTGGGCCACGGCGGTTAAACAAACTGTCAGGATGAAAGTTTAATATCTAGCATGAAAACGATTATACACATCTACGAAACTCTTTTCAGATCTATACAAAACAACTTTCGAGAATTTTACCAATATAACAAAATTTATACGGAACTATTTAATTCTGTTTGTGAAATTTAAATTGATGAAACTCTGAATACCAGACATAAATAAAGTACCCAAGCAGACCGTGGAAGGCGCAAAATGCCCTTTATCGTGCCGACCCGACGCAAAATCCAAACTCAAACTCGAACTCCAGTGGTTAAACCTTTGCGCTATTGAAATCTAGACCTCAAATAATACCGTGGACCTGCGACTTGGAGATGTTTCGAGCACCCTTCCCCATCTGTCACAAAGTTGCGTAGTTCATTAACTACGCTTGTAATAAACGACCAGTTTAAGCAGTAAAAAACAACTCATTCTCCTCGCCTTCGGTCTTTGTAATCTTTGCCAATGTCAATCAATACAGAAAACATTGAACAAATGTCGCCAAGCCCAACTCATTACCGCTTTCCATTTTCCCATGTTCTGTTTAAGGTGCCATTGACAATTTCTGACTAGAATTGGTTAAGGAACTGCCCGAACCCGGCATACTCTACTGTTAATTTGCAGTCTTTACTCAAGCTATAATCAATTCTGAGGTCATGGAACGAAAAACGGACGAATTGAAAACATTGGGAAAGTCATCTGGTGATTGAGGAAAATTGATGTTTTTCAACACGAGATAAGCAAAATTTAAACGAAATCCCAAGACGAAAAACGCACTTTCTGCCACATTTGCTTTTGTACGTCACTACAATCAAAGAAATGCACGTTATTTACAGTAGGCTAGAATAACAGGTCACCGTAGCCCAGGTCATTTTCATCATCATTGCCTTTCTCACCCTGGATCAGGGTATAGGCCACCAACAAACACTTTCCATCCCTCTCTATCATGGGCCAGCCTCTTTACATTATTCCAAGTCTTTCCGCTTCGTTGCACATCATTTTCTCTGGCTCTTCTCCACGTTCCGCGCGGCCTTCCTCTTGATCTCTTGCCCTGGGGATTCCAATCCAATACCTTCTTCGCGATGCTGTTTCCTGGCCTCCTGAGAGTGTGGCCGATCCATCTCCATCGCCTCCTACCAATTTCCTCTCTGACTGGGCTCTGTCTTGTTCTTTTCCAAACAATTTCATTGCTGACCTTGTCTGTCCATCTGATCTTAAGTAGCTTCCTCAAACATCTGTTGATGAAAACTTGGATTCTCTTTATGCAGGCCTGGGACGCATTCCAAGTCTCACATCCATACAACAGGACTGACTTCACGTTCGAGTTGAATATCCTCAGCTTTGTTTTTAGAGATATATCCTTGGTTCTCCAAATCTTGCTTAAGGACGTGAAAGCTGCCTGTGCCTTTCCAATTCGTGCTTTGACTTCTGCCTCTGTTCCTCCCTTATTGTCAATGATACTACCAAGATAGCAGAAGGACTCTACATCTTCCAGTGGTTGATCTCCTACTTTGACTTGTTCGCTTGGGGGTGCAACAATTTTTAGGACCTTCGACTTCGCAGGGTGTATCCTCAATCCAATAGATTCTGAAATTTTGTTTAGAGCTGTAGTCTTTGCTTGCATCTGATCGTGTGTGTGCGACAATAGTGCCAAGTCATCTGCAAAATCTAGATCGTCCAGCTGTGTCCATGGGGTCCATTGTATGCCATTTCTTCCTCCATTGGTGGTTTCTTTCATAAGCCAATCAATCACCAGAATAAACAGAAATGGGGACAGCAAACAACCCTGCCTAACACCAGTTTTGATATCAAAGCTGTCAGTAAGCTCACCATCGTGTACGACTCTGCAACTTGTCCCCTCATACATGCTCTTGATAAGATTCACCATCTTCTCTGGGATTCCATAATGTCTCAATATTCTCCACAGCGTTTCTCTATCGATGCTATCAAAGGCCTTCTCGTAGTCAAGGAAGTTCACTATCAGTTGGGAGTTCCACTCTAGCGACTGCTCTACTATAATTCTCAGCATGGCGATCTGGTCGGTGGTTGATCGATTACTCCTGAAACCAGCTTGCTCCTCACGAAGTTTTGGGTCTGTTGCATTCTGTATTCGCTTGAGAATAATCCGATTGAAAACCTTTCCTGGGATGGAGAGAAGTGTGATTCCTCTGTAGTTACTACAATTGCTGAGGTCCCCTTTTTTTGGAAGCTTCACGAGGTGTCCTTCCTTCCAGTCCTTTGGAAACTTGCCTCCGATCCAAATCCTCGAGAATAGTGAGTGCAGATCCTCTGCAGCCCCAGCAGCATCTGCCTTCAGCGCCTCTGGTGGGATCTGGTCTGGTCCAGCTGCCTTGCCTCGATTTAACTGCTTTATGGCATCATTAATCTCTGCTTTAGTCGGAGGGTCGCAACTGATCGGTAAATCATTTCTTGCGGGTAGAATGTCGGGTGGGTTGCTTGGTGGAGGTCTGTTCAAGAGGCTACTAAAATGTTCTAGCCATCTTTTTGCCTGAGCTTCCTTTCCAAAAATAGCCTTCCTGTTGCAATCCTTGACAGGAACTTCCGGTTTTCCATATTTTCCAGCAAGAGTCTTTGTAGTCTGGTAGAGGATCCTCGTGTGTCCTCCTGTTGCTGCCTTCTCTGCTTTCTCTGCTAACATTCCTATGAACTCCTCTTTGTCTTTTTTAATTGATTTTTTGGCCTCTTTAGCTGATGCTCGGTACTCTTCCTGGTTACCAACTCTTGAGCTTCTTGTACGACTTGCATTTACCTATTCTTTTAGGTCTCTTCTTATCCTTATCAAGTCCAGTGATTTTTGACTGATCCATTCCTTGTGTTCCACTTTCTTTTCCCCAAGAACATCCTGACAGGTCGATGTAAATACTCCTTTTACCTTAGCCCAGTGAGTCTCCAAATCTACTGTCTCTTCGAGGTCAACAAGGGGTTTGAATCTATTCCTCAGTGTCAGCTGGAACTCTTCCTTCTTGTCTCCATCCAGAAGGCTAACTTGAAACTTTCTCCTCTTTGTTCCTGCTCTGGTACCTTGTTTCTTGAGGCGGAGTTTGAGTCTTGCCAGCAGCATGTGATGGTCAGATCCAACATCAGCTCCTCTCTGTACTATGACATCCTCCAGTGAGCGTCTGAATCGTCGGGTGATGCAAAAGTGGTCAATCTGGTTTTCAGTTACTCCATCCGGTGAAATCCAAGTGGCCTCATGGATCCTCTTGTGTGGGAATACTGAACCTCCAATCACATAGCTGTTAAATGCGCAGAAACTTGCAAACCGCTCTCCATTCTCATTCATTTGTCCCAAACCATTGCACCCCATAATGTCCTCATACCCTGTATTGTCCTGTCCTATCTTGGCATTGGCGTCTCCCATTATAATGTTCACATCTTTTCTTGGCAATGTGTCAACTATTTCCTGAAGCTGGTTGTAGAAATCGTCCTTGTCCTCATCGGTTGCTTCATTTGTTGGGGCGTATATCTGCACAATGTTCATGTTGATGTTCTTGTTCTTTGTAGTAAATGATGCCAATATAATTCTCCTTCCGTAGGGTTCCCATCCCCTCAGTGACCTCTGGGCGTGCTTGCTCAAGATGATCGCTACCCCTTCTGTATGCTTTTTGTCCTCCCTTCCAGAATACAAAATCTTTTCCCCAGAATTAAGTTGTTTCAGTCCGGACTGTATCCAGCGGGTCTCGCTAACTCCAAGTATGTGCAGTCTGTATCGCCTCATCTCCATTGTAACCTGGGCACTCTTTCCTGCTTCATACATGGAGCGGACATTCCACGACGCAATCCGGAGTGACTTGTTTGATGAAGGAGCAGTCAGGCCAGTGGAGTCCTTTCGGCTTTGTCCATTGTCCTTCATTGAATCTACAGGTGCAGATGCTCCCCCTTCTCCCAAGATAAAAGACTGATTTAAAGTATTTGCTTGTGTTTCTGTAACTGGTTTATTTTTACAGGGTGGGTAGTTGGCCCACCGCCAACTGGCTCTTTTCGGGAGACCAGGACCTTTGCACCTTTAGTCGCCTCTTACGACACGCAGTATCACGTCAGATGTATTCTTTGCTGTCCCTCTTCTGCAAGAGGGCCCCGCATCTGCACGGGCGCCAGGTCATTTTGGAATGTCAGTAAAATGACGCACCTCAAAGAGAAGAAGGCGGAGGAGGAGGAGAAGGAGGAGGTAGAGGAGAAGGAGGAAAATCACATCATTCTGTGTATTCCCCGAGTCAGCGGGCTAAGCTCAAGGCCAATAATCAGACTTGATATAAGAAAAGATCATCATTCTTCTTTCTGAATCTTTTCTTCACGGGAATAACTCCAAAGACAGACATGCATAACAGTGAAACTGAATTTAAAAGCCTTTAAACATCAGACAATGTTGAAAAGATGATGGCACAGGCTAGGAGTTGAGGCAAAAGAAGGACTTGAGGACTGCACTTTGCTTTCCAACTATCGTACCTGAAAGATTATTTCAAAGAAAATAAAAAGACGGTCTTTGTATATCAGCACGCCTGAATGTTGACAGCCGTACTAGCTATACAAACTGATGGTATCTAATGGCTCTCATTATAACATGTAATAGGTTAAAAGCTGGGGTGTCTGACAATGTCCCCATTCTTGGAAAACAAACAGTTCATTTCAGCATTATGTCTTCCAGCGAGGTTTGCTGGAAAGCGAAAGATGTTTGCAGGATTAGCGAAAGAGGTTTGCTTGAAGGCGGAAGAAGTTTGTTGGAAAGTCAGAAAAGTCTGCTGGAAAGCTTCAAGCTATGGTTTCATGACTGTAGTTTTCATGCGTACGGAAATAGAAACGGCACCAGAAACGTAAAACTCCCTTCAAATTGTGAAACAGAAAGAATGTTGTCTTGTGTACACATGGAAGTACTCGTTCTTTTTACTACCTGATGGATTTTTGTCGTTTCCGTTTCCTTTCACATGAAAACACAGCTTTACGTATCATTACATAAACATAATTATAATCATAATTCAGTAAAATAAAAAACTGGCATGCATCAAAAGACACTGTGAGGAACCTTGGTGATATATGGCACCTATCAAGCTAAAGAGTCTTGTTCAGGCGAATTGCGGAGGGCGAAAACGATGTTCTGTATAAAGGATTAAACTTTGTCCTCTAGACGAAATATAAAAACCACAGAAAAACTGTGGGGTCGCAGCAAGGCTATAAGAAATGTTAAAATTAGCCCCCCCCCCCCTCCCCCAAAAGTTGAATGTTACAAAGCCTCCTGTGAAAAATGAAAAATAATACCCAAACGATACAATGCAAACTAAAAGAGAAGACAGAAAATGGCCGATATTTCGGCAAGCGCCTTCATCAAGGGGAAAAAAAAAGAGAGAAAAAAAACAAAGACAGAAAAAAAGGGAAATCGAACAGGTAAAATAATTTTCTGTCTTCGCTTTTAGTTTGCATTGTATCGTTTGGGTATGATTTCTTACGCCAGGCTTTGCTACATACAACTTGTTCTTTGTCTTTTTGCCGAATTTTGACAAACTTCGTCCTCTCTCTAGTAACCCTTGCTAAAATAATTTGTTTACTTAGTGCTCTCTTCTTTTTCAGGCCTAAATGAAGACTAAACTGAAAACGTCCATTAACACTGCGGATTAAGTCCGTGTGGAACATACCCAGTTACAATAATTCTATTAAAAAAAACAACAAATCCCATCAAATTACGCTCAGCGATACAAAGAAACGCCAGCCAAATTTAATCTCAGGGTATCAAAAGATAAAGCCTGTTAATGGTATGGTATAGAAAAACTATTCACCCACGTTTTGTAAAACAGACTGAAGCTGAATTACGCCAGTTTCCCCACATTGTTGAGACAAAACGATTATTGGGTTTTGTAAATCTTACTCCTTGTATGTTTTGTGTCAGTACAAGGTATTAGCTTCTATCAATAAAGACCGGATCCAAAATACAGGTTTTTTTTATCGTTTGTTTGTACTTACGATATTCTATGAACATTACTAATTGAGGTTACCCGGGTCCGGGGTTTATTAGTTTCAGCTCTTGGTGATGATGATGGGACTCTTTCGCCTTGCCCAATCCTTTAGGTTTATGGTATTGTACTGACGTATTTCTTTGTTTTCAGATAGGTCTAAGTCTGATCATACTCCCCTCACGCGTTCATGCCTTTGCACCCCATCGGCGGTTGAGGCGAATGATAATCTGCGCACTGGGCAGTTCTTTCGGTACGTTTCCACGTTTCTTTTATCACACTCCCCTCGCTCGTTAATGCCTCTGCACCCCATCGGCGGTCGGGGCGAATGATAATCTGCGCAATGGGCAGTTTGTTCAATACGTTTCCAGGTTTCTTTTATCATTCCCTCATTCTGAATTGTCATTCAATAATGTTTTCACCATTATACTTACACACTTTTTTTTTTTTGTGCGAACTGTTAATATGAGTATTTCATTTGATATCTATGTATTTTCTGTCTTCTCTTTAGTTTGCTTTGTACTGTTTGGGTTTTATTTCTCACGCGGGGCTTTGCAACATACAAACTTTTCTTTTTGCCCAAT
>OZ007575.1:37979345-38046845 GCA_963931925.1 Onchidella celtica | reverse complement strand
ATGGAAATCATTGTAGGAGGGCTACATCCTGCAGCGGATGGACATTGCCTAGGTGAAAGGTGAAAGGTGTGAAATATTTACGGTTTTGTACTTATTTGGCCATTTCAAATACATTTTTTGCTTCTTTCACAGGTTTTTGCGTGAGCACTAAAGGGTTAATCCACTTCGTCAGCCAAGGGAGTAAGAACTACTTATTATGAACGTGGCAGTTTGCTCCAAATTGCCATGATGCCCGTGTCGCTTGAGCTGAATGTGTGTTCGCAGCCTCTAAATGCCGTCAAAACTACCTAAGGTCCAGCCTATCCATTATATGAAAACTGTCACTAATCTGGAAACCACTGGGACTGTGCAGCACTTTCAGGGATAATTCACAGTCTTTGCTACTTTGATAAATATTAATAATGATAATAATAATAATAATAACAACAATAATTATTATAAAGATAATATAATAATAATAATAATAACAATAATTATTATAAAGATAATATAATAATAATAATATGATAATAATATAATAATAATAATAACAACAACAACCAAAGAAAACAACAACAGCAATAACAGACTATTAATGATAATAATAATGACAGTAAAAATAATAATTAATAACTAATAACGATAATAAAAATAATAATCATAACAACAGCAACAATGCTAAATACTACTACTACTACTAATAATATTAACAGTAATAAAAATGGTAATGATATGCCAGTCTACTTTGAGAGAGACGATTTCGTACTACACAACAAGAATTCTATCTTAGATTTCTCACCGTACCAGACATGGCTGATTTTTTCCGCTTCTTTTTTCCCCTTTTATTTGGAAAGAGTTTCTGATCTGGAATAGATTTGCCCTGCCAGCAGTTGGCAAAAATGTTCTTGCTCAGTTCAAATCAATAAACCCACGAGCCTTTTCCTCTGCTAAATGGAAATGAAATTTACTTTTAATTTTGTAGTCCACTAAAAAAGAACCCGTCGGTCCAGTGAATGGGTGCAGTGAGTTTAAAATCGAACTGAGGCATCGATTGACTGCCAGTCAAACAGTTTGAGCAGTGAGAAATCTCTGCTTAGGACTTTACGTCGTACGGCATTCCCACATGGTAATCGTTCATTTCTGGCAATGTCATACAATGGGGAGATTTTCTATTTACTGGAATGAGTGCACTGAGTGAATTTGCACAGCTGGCTTAACAAACAGACAGACAGACAGACAGACAGACAGACAGACAGACAAACAGACAGACAGACAGACAGATTCGCAGTCAGTTTTTGGGGCTATCTGGTATCTTTTGACTCGTAACAATACATGTCTTGGTGGATCTATAATTATATGAGTTTACCATTCACGTCCATTCCCCAAGTTGTATTCTTCCAGTCATCCTAACAAATTGCGGCTTTTGTAAGTCTGTTCCCTTAAATCAGAAAAAACAACAACAAAACAAACAACACACTCTCTGCCTAATAAACATAAATTTGTATAATTTTCCAAACCCGTATCCGTTGAGTCATTGTTCAGCTGTCAGTAATTAAAAATGGTACATTCGCTAGGTTCTGTGAACATAATTATGGCGGCTTCCGTTTCCAATCGCACCTTCCTCCCCCACCACTCATGTTTTTTCCTAACCTCGGCTCTCCTCCTCCTCCTCCAACCAAAAGACAAACAAGAAAAAAGGGGAAAAAACTATCATAACTTTACTTGATGCATAATTAGATGGGGAGGATGGGCTTAATCCAGACCTCTTTTGCTGGTATTTTTAGACGAGATTTGAAAATTTACAGTTTATAGGCGCCCAAAATAGCTTTGCTAGTATGATATTCATTCACCGCTCTCATATCAACGATGATCAACCAAAGTGTGCCATGTCCAGTTTTATTCATTGCATTTAAATGCCTGTAGATATCCAAGACACAAAGTGTGTGAGTTTATTTCGTAATCCAATAAAACTATTCATGTGACCTTGTTGGAGTTGTTGCACTTATTTGAATTTTCATTAAAGATATAAATTTCGAAGTCGTTTTTCTCTCAGTTTGACTGTTTTAGACATAAAACATCCTGGCTGTCAACCCTCGGTATGAGTAATTTTCGTTATTAGAATGCATTACCCAAAGCGTGACATCGCCCACCCAACACAGGCAACGACGCAAAATCTGTCTAGGGACTCAGAGCATCACAATACTCACACCAATGTCTCTTACCTGTCCACCCGTCCTCCACCCGTCTCACAACCCAACATTTTCCATGCCACAGAGAGAGAGAGAGAGAGAGAGAGAGAGAGAGAGAGAGAGAGACAGAGAGACAGAGAGAGACAGAGAGACACACAGAGAGAGAGAGAGAGAGAGAGAGAGAGAGAAAGAAAAAAAATCTGGTGATGATCTCTGTGGTCGTAATTAGATCATCTACATCCATATTTTTGATTAACCACGACCGGCGGAGGCCATTAGACGGAGTGGCTACCGCCGAATATATCCGAGGGGGAAATTTATAGGTTAAGTACGGACAAGCCCTGAGCTCACATCATTGTCTTCTGGTGTCTGTCTCCGTCAGTGGTTTTCATGCTATGGGAGTTGTGGACCTGAGTTTGAGTTTTGAGTTTAGCCAAAGATACCAGATACAATAAGTGGAGACACTCCTCTCACCTTGCCTCTAAAAAAATCGTACAGTTTATGTGCTGGTCAGGGGCGGTGCTCATGGCGCATTGCATGAAAAGAATGATTGGTTTAATGATGAATTAATCATGCAGATTTGTTACTGTGCTACTGAACACCTCCTCCCCTCCCCCCCCCCCTCCCCAGCAAAAAATTTCCAACGGGGATTGAAGTTATAGTTACAAAATTAGTGAATTCAATCAAAGCATACAGTGATACCTGAACAATGAACAAGATTCAATATTTTCCCTATACTGGCCTTGAAAATATGGCATTGTTCATGACTTCCGCGCATTCGCCGCTTGGTGGCGGTGTGAAATCTATGCACACTAAATTCGCTACCTGTCTCATCTTATGATATTGTATCTAGCATCTTTAACATTGATCTTGAGGTCAGGCGTTTTGTGCACAATAACTTTTTGGGCATAACAAGCATTTTGCCATCCCTAACCTCAAAATCATTATATTTTTATTTGCTTACATAGAGTGTCCAGGGCTGGGGGGGGGGGGAGGAGGTATAATGAGTGGAGGAGTCAACGTTAGTATCATAAAATATTGGAAATACACACAGGAAAGAACAGGGGTCGCTGGTCCTAATTTTAGGAACAGGCGAAAGGGCCCATAACTGTGTTCAGCTCTTTATTTTAGCAGGTTTCGCTGCCCTTGGCATTTACACCTCATTTTTTCTTCTTTTTTATTTTTCTTGTTGTGGTAGGGATTCGTTTTTTAGAATTTTTGCCCGGGCAGCGGCCTTGTATGGCCTGCTCTTCACGATTTACAACTGCCGAAGTATCTTTGACGTGCGCAACGTGCACAACGTGCACGCGAGCCTCCGAATTTTTCATCCTTATCCAAGAAGACTAGGTGCTCGATCCTATTCCTATCCACCATAGGATCAGGGACAGGATAATATGAGAAAAATCCCAAAAATTCCAACATGCCTGCACCGACCGGGATTTGAACCCGGTACCTTCGGCATGAGAGGCGAGCACCTTGCCTCTAGACATGTGCCCCATAACCCCCATAACAGTTAAAGCTTCAAAGGTCCCAAAAATGGAAGTTCGCCTCTGAAGACGGGGTAACCATGGATTAAAAAGTGTCAATCACTGATACCAGCTGGGGATTTTTCACTTAAACCATTAAACAGTTCTGGCTGTCTTGAGAAGACAGCTGACAAGATCCGCAGTGATGAGAGGGCTGTTTAATCAGAGCCGGTAGACAATGAGACATTTCGCAAATTGATCTAATGACAAGTTGAAAGATAGATTGATGCTACTCAGCTTGGAAGACTGTTTCTTTATTTGACTAGTGGATCACCTGTGTGTTACTTATTGCTTTCAAAGGCTGCTACAAACATCTTTAGTATGTCTAGAAGAAATGGAATGATTGAAATTTGAAATTTGACAGATTTTATTTTGCCCTTCACCAAAAATAGAAAAATGTACAAAAACAACAACAAACACCGGGAATATATTCGTTATGTTGGACTTCAGAACCTGTGTTTGTGTATAGGTGAGTGTGTTTATGCGTGTGTTTGTGTGTGTGTGTGTGTTAAGTGTGTTTTTAAAGTGTATAATGTGAGTGTGTTTTTGAACGTGTTTGTGAGTGTGTGTATGTCTGCCTATGTGTGTATTTGTATTGCAAATGTGTTTGCGAGTATGTTTGTGAGTGTGTTTGAAACTGTATGTGTGTGTGTTTGTAAGTGTGTGTGTGTCTGTGTATGTGTGTGTATCTGTGCGCTTGGAGACCTCAGACAGAAAGCCTATCACGTCATGACATTCTGCCTCACCGACTCAGGAACTACCACCGTGTCCGTCCCTTCCTCTTAAGCTCAAGCTGGGACCAAACTGAACTTACCACTGACATTTTCAACAAGTTGTTGAAATTCCCGAGTGACCAAAAAGGGGGATTGGAAATAATGAACAGTTCTGCAAAGGTTTGTCGTGAAGACATTTGAACGACCGAATAGACAGACAAATCACCTCGATTTGCTCGTTTCTTCGGAAAAAGCTGTTGTGATAAGTACGTATTCACCCCAACCGTTTTGCGCTAGGGGCGCGTACGTGAACGTATCTATTCCAAATGCCGTCCTTATCCTCAACCCTAAATCCTATAGAGTCCCTAACCCTGCCCCTAACCCTTTGAGCAACAACAACAAAAAAACAGGAGGAAAACAAAAAGAAACTCTATAAGAATTAATTAATTAAGGCTGTTTTAGGGAGTATTTCGGGAGGAGCTCTCATAGCTCAGTTGCCACAAAAGACCTTAAAATACGCACCCCTAGCGAAAAAAACAACTTGAGGGGACGTACACACTTGTGACAACATTCTTTGGAAAATTAAAAAAAAAAAACAACTTTACCGAAGAAAAGAATGTTGTTAGGGGGGCGTAGTCTAACTACAAAGCCAAACAGAGAAAATACTGAGTTGTTGTTCACTGTGCAGCTATGGCTTATAATGTATAACACTACGCGTCACTGACAACATCCTGATGAAAAGCATGACAAACCAAACGGACTTGTTCGCTGAACACAACCGACAAGTTTCAAAGCCACTGAATGAGGCTATGATCAGAATGAGGATTTTTCTGTTTTACCAAGTATTTAGAACAGAACCATATAAAAAAAGAAGTCACCCAGACTATTATTTTTAACACAAGAATATGTGTGGGCGTAAGTAGAAAGTACAAATTCTATGTTTTGTGTTTTATTGATCAAACACCGAAAAACTCTATTATATTAATTTGGCTCGGAAGATTGTTATGAATAATGAGTGTGTTCACTCGCAAAATACCCAATGAGCACATGCCAAAATGCTCAGAGTGACAGAGAGAGAAAGAGAGAAAGAAGGAGAAGGAGAGACAAAGAAGGAGAAGGAGAGAGAGAGAGAGAGAAAGAGAGAGAGAGAGAGAGAGAGAGAGGGAGAGAGAGAGAGAGAGAGAAAAAAAAACAACAACAACAACAGCAAAGGAAGAGGAATAGCAAGAGAATGAAGTGCAGAAGTGGAAATGAAGATGTAGGCGGTTAAAACTAAAGAAAAAGAGAAAGAAAAACAGACTGATGATGATACTGGTGATGATGATGGTGATGTTACTGGTGACGACGACGGTGTTGATGATAATAGTTATGATGATGACGAGGAAGATGATGATAAGAATGGTGGTGATGACGATGGTTTTGATGATAATAGTAATGTTGACAATGACGATGATTAGGATGATGATGATGGTAAAGGTGTCCACAGACAATGTCGATCTGTCTGAAGACACTTGTAAGTCCGATTACTATGTAACAGAACCGCAGGGATTCGGGGAAAGTTGGAGAAATAGCAAATGCTAAGAACAAAAACCGAGTTGACGGCTGTCGAAAACAAGCCAAAAAAAAAAACCAAAACATAAAAACCTCGTAAGCAATGGAATCGTGAGACCACAACTGAATTGATGACAACTTCGAGAGAGAGAAAGAGAGAAATGGAAAAAAAAAACTCCAACAAACCGGGAGTCCGACTCGATTTGCCCACCACAGTATCATTATCTGGTTGATTGTTCCTCCCGCCGGCTGGACCTTCTACACAAATCCACTCGAGACCTGAAAAAGTCTCCCAAGACTTGCCTCTCCCCCCCTTGTATGGATGGCTTACTCCCCCTTGTGTGGAGACCACGCTTAACCGGCACATGATCCCGACCTTAAAATGGTCTCCGGACCCGAATGTCGACTCGGACACCAATTGGTTTTGAGAGCGAGAGGTCTACATAGGATCAGATATCACTTTTGGGCCTGACAATTCTATTAACGGTGGCACGGCTTGGGAAAGAACTTAGAGGGTCTCTGATGATGCTTGGCTCGAATTCTAAAGACGTCGGGCCCGGCGCCCAACGACAAAATGGGGTAATAGGGAGAAAAAGCCGCGGTGGAAGATATTTTACTCACGACTGACAGCAAGTAATTGTCTTTGGCAGGAACGAGAGGAGAAAACCCCCAGGAGGGGAGACGACCCCAAGAGGGCTTCTTATATTTTGTTTCTCATTATACCAGGACTCTTTTCTAGGGTTGCCTTTTCTTAATGTCCACCTATTTTGTTTACGTGCGTGAGAAGGCTAATCATGCTTGTTGGGGGGTTATAGACAAATATGTTCATGGTAGTCTTTAAATGGCTTGCCAACGACAATACTAATGGGAAATTCTGTCCGGTGAACAATGAAAATCAACTCCCAAAAAGGCTATCATAGCCATGTTGACCCGTGGTTTTTTTCCAGAGTACTTCCGTGGAATTGAAACATTATAAAACATGCTCAAATTCCAGACTCCGCGGGGTCTCGGGTTTCAAGCTGAAGATCCTGATTAAAAGTGGATACTTAAGGCTAAATGTCCACTGTAAACTATAGTCTTCAAACTGAAACTCCACGGGGCTCAGCCAGTCTTCATCATATTTACAGCCCAAACAAAAAATACTGTAGACACTCTGAATGTCGTATTAGTTATTATTTTTTTCGGATTTTAAGCAGACTTCAAGACTTTAATAGTGTGTTTCTTGATCACGGGTCTGCCTGGAGATAGTTTTAAACAAACGCCTTTGACTTTATATTGACGAAATTTGACGAAATACTTTATATTACTCTTGCCCTTACTGGTTGATAAAGTACGATACAAAGATCCTACCATAATTGTGACATCTGAAATTTCCTGTCTAATTACAACTTTAGAACTATGGCATGCATTTCACAGAAGCTGGCATTCCGGAGAATCAGCGACTTTGTTTAAGCTTTTCCTCTCTAAGTCCTTAATGCATATCACACAAGCAAAGGCAGTTGGCACTGGGTGGATGAGAAAATTAGATTTTTAAACCTAAAATAAATAAAAAAGGTGGTAACTTCTTATTGCCAATGTAAGATATTGAAAGTGTCCAAAAACTTGAAGAAGGCTTGTTTAGCATGATAAACTAAGAGATAAAACAGAGGCCTGAATATCGCAGTTGGAACCGGGTATTTGTGTGACAATGATGACCTGTACAGATATAGAGTCCGGTTTTTTTTTTTGGTAATGGTCAAATTAACACTAATTTTCTTTATTTTGGCACACACCATATGTGACAAATCTGATGCTAATGACAAAATCAGAATTCAAGGAAAAAGCATAAGAAAATGAGCATTATAAACTCCATTTTTTGCACAATTGAAAAATTCGATGTTAAAGGTTTGCAGCTTTAGTATTATGACAGACCGTTAGAATAAATCGGAACTATGAAACAGCTTAATAAGTGCCACAACGCATTTTAAACAAGTGTCAAAGTGTATTTCTTATAGCTTTTCTACATACGAAAAGATCTCCAGTTTTTCAGAAAATGGAGAAAGAACAAACAAAACCTGAGGTCGTCAACGGAAAAGAAAAACAAAATGGAGAAAAGAGTCACAACAACAACACCATCATCATCAACAACAACGACAACAATAAAAACATCAATAAAAGAGGCCAAATTAAGAAATAAACAAACAACGAAAGATTGCCAAATGTTGTTAATAATGCATTTCTTGCCATGAGGACAAGACGTAAAATGAACGAAAAAAACAAAACAAAATGTAAAAGAAATATAAATGAGAAAATAATCAAACAAACAAACGAACAGGCGAGATTGAGAAAAGTTTTAATAATTCATTTCTTGCTCACCCCGAGGGCAAAAGATTCAACACATCGCAATAAGGAAACCAAAAACTCCAGTGGCCGTTGACTCTCAGAAAATAACATTTTCACTCGATTATTATTTACGCTCAAAACTGTACTTTTAAAAGACACGTTTCTCGAATTTTGTGCCTGATATCCCCTGAAATTTTCCACCTGTTTTAATTTATAGCAGAAACTGGGGCGACAAAGTCTATTTTAGGCTTGCCATTAGCTGATGTCATTTTGCAGACATGGAGAAAGATTACAACCTTTGATACGTTATTGTTTCCAGTCGTTTTCTCCATTTCCGACACTGCCACACTGTTAGTTTTGTTGGGGTTTATACCTCTCTTCTGAGCAGGTTAGGTTTGTATCAGAGATGAAACTTGGGCTACCGTCCGACTGTTGACACGTGAGCCGGGGCATGTTCTGGAAATGGCCACTGAAGCGGTTGAACCGGGCGCAAAATTCTTAGGGGTGCAAAAATTTCAAAGCAAAAAAAAAAATAAATGTGGTAGTAATTAATAAAAAAAATAGCGCGATTTTTAAATAAATTTCAGTATACTATTGCTAGCATTAAGCGTATTTTACTTTAATTACATCAGTATTTTCTTAAGTTGTCCCAACTGTCCCATGGTATCTTTGATTCTACTTCGGGATTCGAACATTGGACCTCTCGCACTCTGTGCGATCGCTCTAATCACTGGGCCTCTGCGCCTGCCCAACAATGTGATGATTACAGCAATGAGGTTCTTATTACACATCTTACTCGTCCGGGGCATTTTAAGGTTTGGCCGTCAATGTTAATTCGGTGTGTGTTTAAGTTTGTCTTCAAGTGCAGGTCACTCTGCACCTCCCCCTAATCAAGGGCTTGAGTATTGTGTAAGAAGCAAAACATAGACTTTGGGTTGGAGGAGGTGGAGGAGGAGGTAGGAGTAAAAATATCGACAAAATCCCTCACTTTTGACTTCAATGCTAAGATTACTTAGAACCTAGGACTAAAGTACTATGATCATCATTCTGTACACGCCCACAATACTGAAAATATATACGAACATTTTCTAGTGATTGAACTTTTCCCCTCCAGGACTTTTGATTCCTTTTTGTTGATCTTTTCAAATATAAGCTTCATCCAGATTTAGCCCTAACTCGGCTATTTATGGTTTCTATTAAATCATGCACAAGTTCAGCGATTCTGAATCAAATGTCTAATTCCTCAGGAATCCTTTGGGGGATGAAGAACTAAGACCAGACTTAATGTGGGTGTGTGGCTGAAGTTAGGATTTTGTTAAGGGGGCGTAGTCTGATTACAAAGCCAGATAGAGAAAATACTGAGTCGCGTTCAGTGTTCAGCTATAGCTTTCTATGTAAACTACTACGCCCCCTTAACAACAGCCCTTGAAGTTAATAGCGTTACGTCTAACATTTCACCATTTCGACACGAAATCATACAGTGGGAGGACAAATTACAGAGGGACAAATTTCTATTCTACAATCAAACGAGACGGGACCATACTACTTTTTTAGTAATCTGATTCCCCTATTGATGTACGGTTTAAGAAATGAAGAATAGGGAGGGGGCAGTGATGTAATGAAAGGAGGAAAACAAAAAACAAAAAAAAAGGAAAAAATAACAGCTACTATGCTAGAGGCAGTGGAAGCGATATTTCAAGGGGAAATAATTCCAGAGAAATAGCTCCCCGATTTCTAAAGCTTTTCTCCAAACGCAAGAGGGGGCTATTGATTGTCGGGACCTAGGTCCCGTGGTTTCTACAAGTGGTGGGATCGCCGGGGTCAAATACAGTGATAGGGTTAGGACCGATCGTGCTTGAGATGCTGGGGGATCCTTGAAAAGGGTGGAATTGAACTTAAGGACCTCCGGCTAACCCTAGGGTTTAGTAATGGGCGTTTCCAGTGCTACTTGTCTAGTCTGATTTTTGGTCTTCGCGTGAGGGGAAACTTTGGAAAAGCCACGGTGCAAGCTGTGCACTCAAAGCGCAATTTGGAGATGGTACCGATGTTTCAAATCAAACATCAGTATCCATCAAAGTCACCCAGATGTAATTTCATCCGGCCATTTCAGCAGAGATACATGACCCAGTTTGCCAACTTCACGTTTTGAAATTCTATGGCGATGTCCGATTCCAAGCATTCTTATATCTGTCTAAGCAATTTATGAGATTATTTCAGTGGTTCTTAGATTTATAAAGCACACAGAGAAAGATATAGAAGATCGTTTTTGCCATCTGCAATTCGCCGCAAACAACGCTTTCTGACTAGATCTGTGCCGTATTAATTTTCATTAAGGTTCTATACCATATTACTTTATATGTTATGTATGTTACTGAGTTAAGAGATGTTTATGCAATGATGTTCAGTTAAGTGCTTCGTTACAACATAGAAGGAATTTTGTTTTTCAAGAATCAAATGGTAATTTTTTTATTTTTTTTTACCACTCTTCTGTTACTAGAATAATATTACATTAATTTCTACTGGGACCATCTGAATTTTCAGTATGATTCAGGCTAGGTTTGCAGATCATTAGCATGATGATTGTTTTATGTCATGCTGAGTGCTGTAGATGTTCTGTCTGCGACAGCCACTATAAAATGACAATAACAGGTGCAAGAAGAACAAGCAAAGAAGCTTACATACGAAACACTGAATTGCAAAAGAAAAGACACAACAGAAAAAACAACACACTAAAGCATCACGAAAAAAAGCAAATGCAAAATACAGTACAAGCTCAAGATTCTGGTGTGTTCTGATTTCTTGTACTTGTTTTGAAGTGTCTCTTCCACGTGTGAGATCAAACGAAAAAGTTCCAGTGGTATTCTCACGCAGATGGAAACAACCGTGTAAAATGTGACATCCCACGTCTCTCTTTTCTGGATCTGACTTCCCGGCACCCTCCATTTCCTCTCAGTTTTCAAACCCTCAGTCAAGTCTTTTAGATTAAAGTAATTTGTGCATCGCAATCTTAGTTCTTGTTACTTCCAACTCCACTTCTGGCGCCATTGAGAAATTCAGCATGAAACTTTTGTGCCTTCAGTATTGTGGTAAGGAGTTAGAATAAACTGGAACTTAAAAAGTTTGATAAGTGCCACAACGCATTTTAAGCAAGTGTCAAGGTGTGCACTTGTTATACCTCCTCTACATACTAATATCTATACTATTATAATAAAGAGTTAGAATAAATCGTAACTGTGACACAGCTTCATAATTGTCGAAACGGATTTTAAACAAATGTCAAAGTGTGCATTTGTAATACCTCTTCTGCATACTAAGAGATCTCCAGTTGTTCAGAAAATGGAGATAGAGCAAACAAGAACTCAGGCCGCGACGTAACGACTGGGTCCCTTCGTCTCAAATTACTACGGCTGATGCATCTATTGGCCCAAAAGTGTTTCAGAAATGCGCTCATCCGTGTCTCTCTCCCTTCAATGCATTTTGAGGAATCTCTGCGCCCAGATAAGGTTAACATAGTTTTTTTTTCCCCACTCTAAATAAAAAAACAACAACCTCTGCAACGAAATCGGTCTTCATTCAATGCATTACGAGGAATCTGTGCGCCCAGACACGGCTATCATAGTCCTTTTTCCCCCCCTCTAAAGTCGACAAAACCCTCTGCACTGAATACTGAAAGCTGATTTCCCCAAAGAATTTGGGAGGCGTTTTGTATATTTTGTTTGGCCTCGCTATGGTCCTGTTTTGCTGCTTCACAATGAAGATGACTCGACTGCGTTGGGAGAAATTGCTATTCAGAACAAATTTCACCAAGACAGAGATGGTGCCACAGAAATCAGATTTATGATCAATGGGAAACTGGTCCTGTATAGGCGCGCCAGATAATGCCACAGAACTAAACTATATATTGTGTTTGACGCTGACAGATAGGAGTCTTCCATAATTCGTCTAGTATTTACGAACTACTTCACCAAGCTTGAAGGCGCACAGGATATTAATCCCGACTGACCCAATGGCAGTTACTTGTGTTTTTTTGGCAAAGACGAAAAAGGAGAAGTAGAAAAAGAAGAAGAATAAGAAGAATACCATTAAAGGTCAAACTTGTACTAATTTCTTGCAAGGAGAAAAAAAAAAGGGAGCAAATTTGGGGACAGTATACTATTAAGTCTAAGAGCCCAGAAACACTGTCTCCGGTTTCCTTTCGTTTTCGGTTCGCTTTCCACAGTTTTGCCAAATGACGTCACTCTCGTCTTGCCGAATGGCAGAAAAGATGTCAAAACTTTCGCTGCGCCTTTTGGAGAGTCGTTAGAGCCCAAGCCACTTTGCGTGGGCTCTAACCGTTCGTTGACACCACAGATCCGCTTCCGTGCGCTCGTTTCCGGAATGCATGTTAACGAAATACTGCGTGTTCAAATTCGTGCCCTTCTTGAGAATGCCTTCTGCCAACACGGAAGTTCTTGTTTTGTTGTGTTTTTAGGCAAACCACAGACTTCATTATGGTAGATATTACAGACGCCCACTGCACACATAACCAAGCGAAATACAGTGTAATTGGTTTTGGCATTGTAAAGCCAAGTTACAAATGAGACAGATATATTTCAGTCTTGCCTGTGCGCCACGCGCCGTTTAATTCCATAGTTCACATCTCAAACTAAAATTGAGACAAAACAAAGTTGAGTCAGTGTGCCACCAGCTTTAAGCTTATTCTAATTTCCTTGACGCACTTTTTATTTCCCCCACATTAAAACATGGTGAATGGCCTGAAGTCTCTCGAACGAAAGAAGACTCCTGCGAGGCGGATAACACACTGAGCCAAGTCTATTTTGCCTCAGATTTAGTGTGTGATATGGGATAATGAATGTAGTTAACTCTTTGTGTGTCAACCGCCGATACATCGGTTCTTCCGCTGGTCACGTTTGTGCCAGTCACCGATGTATCGGTGTACAAGAATACCAAGCTCTTTTGTTTTAGGAAGAAAGATAGTCGCCTCCTCTACTAGATGTTGCTGTAGTCAGTCTTCATTCATCTCCCTCACTATTTTCTTCCCGTATCGGCAAACGTGGAACAATTCATGGCACACAAAGGTTTAAACGAGATCTCGCACACTGGTAAGACGGAAGTGAGTCCGTCTCACAACTTCGGGGGTCGTCAAAACTGTCTTGAGCCAGCTGGCAGAAATGGAGACCTCTTTCAGTGGGTCAAAATAGGCGCATAACAGACCTGACAGTCACAGTGAGGCATCAGCTTCAAAGACCTTAGTTCTTATTCGTTTCCAGCTCCACTTGCTGCACAACTGAGAAATTCGAGGTTATATATTGGCTGCTTTAATATTATGATACGTATTTAGATAAAATCGGAATCATAAAACAGCTTAATAAGTGCCACAGTGCATTTTAAACAAATGTCAAAGTGTGCATTTTTGTTTATTCCAACTCAGCTTTTTGTACAACTGAGAAATTCGAAGTAAAACGTTTGGGGATTTAGTATCATGATCAGGAGTCAGAATAAATCGGAACTGTGAAACAGTTAGACAAGTGCCACAACGTATTTTACACAAGTGTCAAAGTGTGCATTTGTTATATCTCTTCCAAATACCAAAAAGATATCCAGTTTTTCAGAAAATGGAGATAGAGAAAACAACGACTAAGGTCGCGATAGGCAAGGCAATTCAACGCTGTCGTACTGTGAGAAAACACTGCATACGCCAATCTAGGCCAAGTCCATTTTTCAACAAACAAGAACTGAGGTAACACTTACTTGCAGATTTCGCCTATGTAGTTATCATCGTGCACAGACGACATGAACTCAGGGGTGATAATGACGTCAGCAGAGGACTGCAGGCCAGTTTCTAAACTGTCACAGTCGTACAGACTCCGTGGGCAGTAGGGGACGTCACTGTTTACATAGTGTAACACTGGAAAGTGATAGAGACATGTACAGTTTGATTAGTCAAGTGGCAAAAACATCCAAGTGTCAAACAATCTGGACATTATTTATGGTGAATTATGAAGCTGTTGAGGCAAATTTCTAAGCTGGATTATGTCCATTATCTTATCTTCCATCTCTTTTTTGGTCATTTTTCAGACATCGTATCTTTCATAAATCAATAACAAAATCGACGAATGAATGAATGAATGAATGAATGAATGAACCAACCAACTAAGCAATCAATCAACCAACCAACCAACCAACCAATCAAGCAGGCAAGCAAGCAAGCAACCAACCAACCTAGCAATCAATCAATCAATGTCAATCAATCAACTTCATTACATTTCGAACCAACATTTGAAGAACTGAGTTCGAATCCTAAAATTTAATCTGATTAACGCAAGAAAAAACAATACTTATAAAATAATAATAATAATAATCATAATGATGATGATGATAATAATAATAATATTAATAATGATAATAATAATCATGATAAATACTAATCGTAATAATTAAGCAAGGACAACAAGAACAATAGCACTAACAAAAACACGATGCCATAGAGCGTGTTCTGGGGGTGAGAATAAACAGGGATACGCTAAACTGTGACGGTAGAGAAAGGCTGATCACATAAATGTCAATCTGACATCAACCTCAATATTGTTTTTTTACTCAAAACGACAAGGCGACATGCACGTAATGACAAAAAAAACACGTCATTGTGCTGAGTTTTTCACCCAGGTGACAAGCCCCGAGCCTTGTAAGGGAGGGGGTGGGGTGGGGTGGGGTGGGTGGGGATAATCTCAGTGCATTTTTACCATAGTTTTCCCCCTTTGACACTCAGAAATCAAAGAGCTTGAGATGGTCACGAGCCCTTGAGGCAAGAGGGTTCTGATGACAAGGCAATGTCCCTGTCATTATTTCCAAATGTATCTCTTTTTATTTAAGAATCTCCCCTTAATGTCCTTTTCTTTCAAACTTTCTCCTTTCTTAAAATTTATTTTTTCTTTTAGCCCATGTACTTTTGTTTAACTCTTTCTCTATCAACAATAACTCGTTTGTTTGTTGTTATTGTCTTTGCTGTTGTTGTAATCAATGCTAAGCCGGTTCATCATCGTTTTATTCGTTTGTTTTTTTGTTTCGTGTTTTTTTTTTGTTCCTAACCAAAACTTTGTCGATTTTTTTCATGACCATAATTCTTATTTGTACAAAATGAGAAAATCGGCGTTAAACGTTTGCAGCTTTAGTTACCATGACAAGGAGATACAATAAGTCGGAACTGTGAAGCAAGCTTGATAAGTGCCACAACACATTTTAAGCAAGTGTCAAAGTGTGCATTAGTTATCTGTTTACTACATACTAAAAGATCTCCAGTTTTTCAGAAAATGGAGATAGAACAAACAAGAACTAAGGTTGCCATGTGTATCTGACTGAGTGTGGTTTTATTTGTCATTGTCTCTTTTGAATACTCAAAAAATCTCATCCAGGCCTACAAGGAAAAGGCCCGCCGGTGTAGAATTGATTTCAATCCGTGTATTAAGAGTGTATCAACAATCAATACGCTTGTGCAATGCCAATGATATCGTTAAAAATCAACTTTGATTCTCTGTCACAGATGTCTTTGCCTCAGTGTGCGAAGTTTTTCTTTCCGCCAGCTGACTCGAGACAGTTTTGACGCACCCGAAAACAGTGGTCAAATCAGAGAGTATGTATTTAAGAGAGATCTCACTTCCGCCAAATCGCGAAACCAGGTCGGTGAGGTAAACAAGAATTGAAAGAGACCGCCTTCACCAGAGATAGTGCACATATAATCTGTGTCCTGTGGTTTATTCATATTTTTGGGCTGATTGAAACTATTTGGGGCCGTTTGTAAGCTCTTACGCCCCCTGAAAATGCGGAAACGAGTATTTGTTTACCGCAGCGACCTACTTTCCGTTCCATGCTAACAGTGGTTTCGTGACGCCTCCCGTGTCTCGCAGTGCAAATCAACCAATAGTGAAACCTCTCTATACATACATACTCTCTGCTCAAACTAGTTTCCGTCTCTCCAGTGAGCAACTCTTGTAAGGCGGGTAATCTTAATGCTCTAGTTCTTTTCCATTTGTCACTCAGAAACCAAAGAACTTGAAATCATCATGGCAATAACTAGAGCCCACACCTCAAACTAAAAACGAGTTAAAGAGATATTATACTAAGCCCGGTCAGACACAGTCAGATGCTAGCAGGCAAGAAGGGCACACCATCATTTCCTATATTTCCTTAGTAAATCCGGGAAGACCCTACCACACTAAACCCGTCACAGTCACACGCTGGTAGACAAAAAGTGTCTCACCATAATTTCCTATATTTTCTTAGTAAATCCGGGAAGGCCCTAGCTATATCATACGAAGCCCGGTCAGACACAGTCAGCTTCTGCCTTTATTTCTTTCGGGTACAATTTGCTGACAGCATCTGGCTGTGTCTGACAGGGCTTGGTATTATACCCTCTCAGGGAGTTACCATACTAAGTCCTGTCAGACGCAGTCAGATGCTAACAGACAAGAAGTACACACCATAATTTCCTATATTTCCTTAGTAAATCCTGGAACACCCTACAATACTGAGTCCGGTCAGACACAGTCGGCTCCTGCCATTATTTCTTTGGTGTACAATTTGCTGCTAGCATCTGACTGTGTCTGACTGGGGTTAGTATTACACTCCCTCGGGCAGGTACTATGTCCGGAACTGCACAGTCACATGCTGGCAGACAAAGTGCACACTATAATTCCCTGTACTTTCTGAGTAAATCACACTAAGCCCGGTCGGACATAGACAGCTTCTGCCATTATTTCTTTGGCGTAACTTTTGCTGGCGGCATCTGGCTGTGTCTGACCTTGCTCAGTATGATACCTCCCTCAAGCAGACTCCACTCACTGCACCACCAGTCTTAAGTTTTGTGACCACAGCGTATCCGCTTTGACCACAAAACTTAAAAAAAAACACAACAACAACAACTTGTGCAATCTTTCTCTGTCTGTTAGCCAACAATTTTAACAAATTCCTAAATCCCCATCAGAAACTACTGTGTTCTGAATCACCCGTACTCATTTAAACATACATAATTATTGTGTTTAAGCCTCTGCAAAATACAAATTGTCCAATCTGGAATTTTACAGAGATGCTATCAGTCTATATTTTTCGCCTGTTCCGAAACATACGCAGTTAAATCACGCACAGAATAGGCCCTCAAACTGAATTCAGACATAACAACAGCCAGAAATGAAAATAATAACAACCCCCTCACAAAAATAACAGATAAAAGAAAAAAAAAAGCCCACAATCCGCCTGTTCTATGTTATTTTCTTTCAAGTGTACCCAAATTTTACTGTGACTTCTCCCCCCTTGATCCGGATCGAATAGTAATCTCCCCTCGAACTCGCGTCCCCGCGGGACATTTGTGGAACATTAATGGACCGTCAATGAATTTGCCCAATCAGCGACAACTATGCCCAGACGGCTGCTCACTCCCACTCAAACATACAACGATGAAGGGCTGCTCTAGAAGAAGTTTTCAGCCTCGTTTTTGGGGGATGGAAACAGAACCAGTTTCATGAAATTCACAGAGAAAATGCAGCAAGTGATAAAGCTCTTCCGAGATGGTCCTAATGGGAAAAGAGAGGACTTTCAGATACTTTAGTGTCTCTGCGCTGAGTACAACATAGTGCAATATATCATTTTCATCCGTCCATAAAATTATGTTCATTATCCATCTAACTGCTTATCCATTCAAAACTTAATAGGTCTGACAGCCAGGTCATCCCTAGCACATCACATATTCATAATCTGTGCACCTGTCAATATATCCATCCATCCACCCCTCCATCCATCCATCCATCCATCCATCCATCCATCCAATGACACCACCCTAACACTCCTAACACCATCTGTAACCGAATGTCAGTGCTCAATCCTGTACAAATTAAGACAAAAACCTCAAATGATTTCTGATGTCACTTCACATATTCCCATTCTTTGACACCCTGTCAGATTCCATAACTGGCTAGTTTGCCATAAGGCCAACAGTTTGTCAATACTGCACTCCCCTCACACCTTGTTTCGATAGAGGCACTTTCGCAGTTTTTACTACGCCTTTAAAAACCTATTGGTGTACGGCTGACATACTATCATCTGTAATAACCGAATGTGCCCTTAAACCGTGTTGTTTCAAGAGAGTTTGAGTTTGAATTTGGGTTTCATTCATCATTTAATCAATCAATCATTCATTCATTCATTAATTCAGATCATTCATTCATTTATTCATTCATTCGTTCGTTAGTTCATTCATTCATTAATTCATTCATTCAATCATCCATTTATTAATTCATTCATTGATTCATTGGTTCATTCATTCATTCATTTATTCATTCATTCATTCATTCATTTATTCATTTATTCATTCATTCATTCATTCATTTATTCATTCATTCATTCATTCATTTATTCATCCATTCATTCATTCATTCAATCATCCATTCGTTCATTCACTCATTCATTCATTCATTCATTCATGTTCTCTTCACTCATTCACTGATTCATTCGTCATTCTCTCATTCATTAACTCATTCGCATACACAGTTATTAAGCTGTGGCCCGCACTAATCGATTTTGATGGGTGGACTAATTGGATGGTGACGTCACGACATTGTGTTTCAGTGAGACCTGACCCACCACCCAACTAGTCGCACCTCATGGGAACTCAATGTTGTGAGTCCTTATTCAACTTAGTAGGCCGATCAAACTAGGGCTAGTGCCCGCCTATGCTTAATTCCCTTCACTATAAAGCCGTCTTAACATCAGTATGAGTTCCTGGGTAAACCAGTAGGCTGCTCCCCCCCCTCCCTGGGTAAACCAGTAGGCTGCTCCCCCCTCCCTGGGTAAACCAGTAGGCTGGCCCTCCTCCCTGGGTAAACCAGAAGGCTGCCCCCTCCCTGGGTAAACCAATGGGCTGGGCCCCCTTCCCCCTCCCTGGGTAAACCAGTAGGCTGCCCCCTCCCTGGGTAAACCAGTAGGCTGGGCCCCTTCCCCCTCCCTGGGTAAACCAGTAGGCTGCCACCCCCGTCCCTGGGTAAACCAGTAGGCTGCCCCCTCCCTGGGTAAACCAGTAGGCTGCCCCCTCCCTGAGTAAACCAGTAGGCTGCCCCCCCCCGTCCCTGGGTAAACCAGTAGGCTGCCCCCTCCCTGGGTAAATCAGTAGGCTGCCCCCCTCCGTCCCTGGGTAAACCAGTAGGCTGCCCCCCCCCCGTCCCTGGGTAAACCAGTAGGCTACCCCCTCCCTGGGTAAACCAGTAGGCTGCATCCCCCGTCCCTGGGTAAACCAGTAGGCTGCCCCCCCCCCCGTCCCTGGGTAAACCAGTTGGCTGCCCTCCCCCTCCCTCTATCCTACTACTCAGAAATCTGCATGCCTGGGGCCCCCTAAACTCTTGGGGCCCCTGGACCAATGCCCAGTGTGCCCATGCGTTAAGACGGCTATGCTTCTATATCCCATGCAGATACATCCCTGTATACCACATATCACCACCCTCAACCTGTGCATCCTCAGCAAATTTTATTTATCTCCCTCTCCCTCGCCTCCAATCCCCTCCTCTCTCAACCGCCGCTATCACCACCACCACCACCATCACCCCCAGTGCAAACAGCCATCTTGGCTCAGTGATTATGCAGGTGCATCGTTAGCTCGCTCTCCACTCCTGATGTCACACCAATCAGCTACATAAAGCTACTCACGCCCTTCACTAATGAGCTAACCTTCTGTTACCACCATTAGTCTATGACAACTACTCATCAGCAAAGTGCCCTAATGCCTTCCTCCTCCTTATTCCTCTCCTCTCTCTCTCTCTCGCTCACTCCTTCTTCTCTCTCTCTCTCTCTCTCTCTCTCTCTCGCTCTCTCTTTCTCTCTCTCTCCCTTTAAGCTTTCTCTTTCTCTTTCTCTCTCTCTTTCTCTCTCCCTTTTTCTCACTCTCTCTCTTTCTCTCTCTCCCTTTCTCTTTCTCTCTCTCTCTTTTTATCACTCTTTCTCTCATTCTCTTTTCTCTTTCTCTTTCTCTCCCTGTGTTTCTCATTGTGTTTCTTTCTGTCTTTCTATCCCTCGTTCTTTCTTTTTCACTATCTCTCTCACTCAAGGAAAATAGCAAATGAATTTGAGGGAGGGGGAATAAACCTTTTTTTTGGGAGGGAGGGGCCAGACTTTTGAAATGGGTCACAAAACAATAAAGGTTGAAAACCCACAATTTACATTAATCAAGAATTAATATCTACAATAAGTGACAGGATGTGCCAGTTTGGACGTCATATCATTATCTAATTGGCTAATCATGTCAACTTGTCTCACCACAGAAAGGTCACTGGGTCATGTCAACAACACAAGAAAAAATAAATGGACTCTAAAAGATTCATTATAAAATGGTAGCGGTACTCATTATGTAGATTATCTTAAGTTTGCTATGCGCCACTTCCGACTGAATGATGTTGTGCCAATTTTTATCGTGGGCCTCGGGCAGACATTTCATCATATTCCTGGTTATGTTTCGGTTTTTCTTTGCTTTCACTTTATTCTTTCCCTCTTCTTACTATTTAAGTATCTTTCCCTTTTTTTTTATCTTGTTGTTGTTGTTGATGTTGTTGTTGTTGTTATCTTAAAGGCTCGTCTTTTAGCATGTCGACAGTGTTGATCCACCTGGCATCTTTAGGTTAAATTCTTGGCCTTGTTTCGAAAGTCTGTGCTGGTGGTTGGTGAGCGTTTCTGGTAAGAGCGCCAAAATTGGGCCAAAAAGAAAAAGTTGTATGTTACAAAGCCCCGGGTAAGAAATGATACCCAAACGATACAATGCAAACTAAAAGAGAAGACAGAAAATATTTGATATTTCGGCTAGCATTGTTACATACAACTTTTTCTTTTTGCCCAATTTTGATGCCGCGTATAGCCTTGCTGCGACCCCACAGTTTTTCTGTGGTTTTTATAATATTTTGTCAGTTTCTGGTAGGATTTCCTTCTGTCTTGCCATTCTGTTATAGATTCTGGCTATCGTCTCGCTTTTTTTCCTGGCACAATATGACCATTATGGTGTCGACGTGGTTTCTCCAAAACTCAAAGTTATTAAACTCTTTACAAACCCCTTTGCTCTCACATTGAAACATTCTGAGAAAAGGAGAAATTCGTCACATTGAAATGCTAGAGAAGAATACTCAATTTCTAGAGATCTTGAAAGAATTCCGAATCTTATCGTGGAGATGTCCGATAGAAATACATCATTTTGTCCAGCCGTTTGGTCGTTTCGGATTTGTAATCTGCCTTTCAGACAGTGTGTGAGGCAAAATTTATGGGCGGCAAGCCACCAGTCCGGTGCCTACGCCAGCCTTAAGCTGGGTTCTCATGTATACGGAAACGGAAACGTCAAAAACCTCTCAAGCAGTGAAATAGAAAGAATGTTTCCGCACGCCGTTTCCGTACATATGGAAACACTCTTTCATTTTAATATAATAATGATGGATTTTTTGCCGTTTCCGTTTCCGTACACATGAGAACCCAGCATTAGACTGTTTCACCCCTTATGATGAACAGGTCCCTCTGACTTAAGCATCGTAATCAATGAAATATTTTTTTAAAAAAAGGGTGTCTGATTTAAAAAAATATGAGCAAAAGAAAAAGGAACCCACCACTGCATTCCCCTCCTCGGCTGTGGCTTAAACACAAGGAACCAAAATTTAATAGGGAAAAGCTTCCAGGAATCAGACTTACCATCAGTCTTACGACGCGTGGTCAAATAATTACTGGTTTGATTCTGCACAAAACCGTTTCATTTCGGGTAATCTGAACCTACCTCGTAATTTCATGAGCTTGGCTTCGGGTTTAGACGAAATGTCGGCACGATAACGGCCACTTTGCCCGTTACAACTCTTCGTTGTTGTTGTTTTGCTTTTTTTAGGGGGGGGGGGGGTCCTTACTAGTGGCTTGAAACTCAGAGCGTGAACAGTTAAAATTTCACAACTAATTAGGATCTAAGGCGAAAATGCCGGTCTAAAATGTTGTTAAATAAAGATGTTCAAAAATCTTTAAATTAACTTTCAGAGTTCAGGCAAAGCTCAAAGTGCTTCATGTTTTTGTTTATATGGGAGAGAGAAGAAAGAGAGAGAGAGAGAGAGAGAGAGAGAGAGAAACCGTGGCAATATACTGACTTACCTACGCATGTCATGGAAATGAAAACTAGACGAAAGGCATACATAAATAATTATCTTTCTTGTGAAACACACCCACATCTTTGAATGTGTGTTGTGTGAGTTCGAATGTGTGTTGGCCGGTTTAGCTTGGGAAAAAAGAAAGTACTTTCACGGTATATTTTGCATTAGTGTTTTAGCTTTTAACTAAATTTTTTTCACTAAATCCGTGAAGGATTGTCCACTGCGCTCAAAATTCTTTTCAGATCAACACAAAAACAACTTTTGGGAATGTTGCCAAAGTAATAAAGTTTATAAGATAATTTAATTCTTTTTGTGAAATTTAAATATACACAAATGAACCATCAAAGGCACAAAGTGGCCGTCATCGTGCCGACGCGATATGACATGAGAGAAGGCAGACGAGGAGGGAAAGAAAACAAATAAGAGACAGAATGAAAGAAGGACAAATAAAGAAAGAGAGGAAAGGGGTTGGAAGTGGAGTGAAATGGACGACCAGGCACATTTTCAGCGCGTCTGACATTAATTAGGAAACGTCATGTCAAGTAAATCTCGCTGGGATTTGACAGCGTCTCTGGTGACAAGACAGTCAGACAGGCAGAAAGACAGAAGAAGACGCGGAAGAGACGTCAAAATATGACTGACGAAAAGAAGAGTACAGACACCTGGTGAGTGACAGAATTCCTACCCTACCAAATCCCGCCATGATTACTTGCATAACATATGAAGTTGGGATGGACGGAAGAAACTAGACAGATGACGTAGTCACCGATATAGGAAAGAGATAGAGCGGGAGCGACGATTCTTAACTTTATAAAACCTGGTTCTCCCCTATATTCATGTCTCACGGCTTTATTTGAGATAAGGCCTGCACTGTTTTTATTTTTATTTTTTTGCTCAGGGGGAAGATCCTCCCGAATGTGTGGCCTGTAACTGCCACCTATTGATAAACCGTAACTGAATGTAAAGTCAAAATATCGTAATCTTACCCGAGACACAGAATACCGAGACGAAAATTCTGTCAGTATAAATATTATGTCCACAGCTTGTGCGCGTATAAACACGGTGACTACTACTCACACAGCTCTGTGGTACAAGTCTGTTTCGTTCGGTTATGAAGGGGATGTGGTGTGAATTGTTGCATTGTTGACATGGATGGTACACGCACTAGCCGGGGGGACGGAAAATGATGAATTGGTCCGTCTCGATATCCTGCGTCTCGGATCTTACTTCTTGTTTGTTCCAAATCCACGTTCTGCACCACTGAGATAAAACGTTTGCGACTTTAGTATTATGATAAGGAGTGTGAATAAATCGGAACTGTGAAACAGCTTGATAATTAAGTGCCACATAGCTTTTTAAGCAAGCGTGAAAGTGCATTTGTTATACTTCTTGTACACACTAAAAGATCTCCACCTTTTTTCCAGAAATAGGAGACAGAACAAACAAGAACAAAAGCCGTGATACGGCAAACAGATAAGGTGCATGACGAAAAGCCTCCAATAAGAAGTAATTCAGAAACTATACAATAATGTGCAAAGGAAAAGACAGGACAAGCCTTCGGCCATGAGACCTTCATCAGGGAAAAACCAAAGTAACAGTACAATGAGAAAATTAATGAAATACAGACACTGTAAAATTACGGTTGAGAGAGAGAAAGAGAGAGAGAGGGGGAAAGAGAGAGAGAGAGAGAGAGAGAGAGAGAGAGAGAGAGAGAGAGAGAGAGAGAGAGAGAGAGAGAGAGAGAGAGAGAGAGAGAGAGAGGAGAGGGAGAGCAAAATGACCAAGAAAAGACATAGAAAAAAGGAGAAATGGGTAAGACAAAGAGATCAAAGACACCGAAGAGGAGATGGGAAAGTGGCAAAGAGGTGATTAAAACGGAAACAGATGATAATTAATACCACGAGCATATCATCTTCGAAAAAACGTGGCATGAACGTAAAAATAAGAAGGCAAAGAAGAAGAGACAGAAGAAGAAGAAGAAGAAGAAGACAAGAAAACGAAGACCAAGACATTGTCCTCTGCCTCTCCTCTCCTTTCCTCTCCCACCCTCAAAAGTTCAGAAAGAACAGGACGCCTTTCTTCATATTCTCTGTACTGCTAGTACTGCTACTCAAGACATCGTCAAATTCAAACATTTGCAGGTACTTATCCTATGCCGGTTCTGGGAACATTGTGGAACAACATCCGAGTTGACACCAGGGAAAAGTGGGAACATGGTCACATTTAAAAAAAACAAAACAAACTCAAAACTGATTATTTGTTTGGGACTGTTTTCATTTAAACTGACAGATGTCCCTTTTGGTTTCAGAGATTTGAGGATGAGAATAGAAGACATTTTGTTCATATGTGTGAGTGCGAGCATGATGGATTGATCACAACGTTAATCTGTGCCCAGTTTTAGTTTCAGAGCCTTAGAGCACATAATTTTTGTGTGTGGATTTGAGCGCTAGACCAGCTAATTAGTACTGCTCCTATTACTATTACTAACACAGCACCCCCCCCCTCTCCCCCCACCTCCCGCCAAATCTCCCCCCACCCCTTGCGTGCAAAGATAATTATGGATGAGATCCTTTTGTTTCTCGGGGGCCTCAGCATAATGCTGTCGGCCCCCTGTTCTTAATTGGTTTTCTTTCTTGTAGAACTTTTTCTTGTTTGCCGTTTTTCCTGTTGTCGTCTGTAGTCTTTCCTGGTCTGGTTTTCTGTTGTTTTTTATTTTATGGTGGGCGCCAAAGTAAGGACAAGACATGTGAGAGCCGAAAAGCAGTTTTAAAACACTGTCCCTTTCAGGAATTTGATCCCTTTATTGCCAATGAAACATGTCACTAGTTGACTGTTTTCCTCTAGAGCCCCGGTTAAAACAAGTATTAAGATATTAAGGCCTAACAGGGCTCTAGGGTTTTTGAATTTTGATCTTTAGTTCTTGGTGCCGCCAGGGAGCCTGACGGCACCAAGACTAATCCCGCAGCAGAGCATAATTTCAGGGATCTTTATAAAAACTCTGCCTTGGGTGGTCCCGGGTGCAATAGGCACCCGAGGCCATTGTTCTGCCTGTAATAATTATGGTGCCTCGAAGTCACTATCTAACTGACCGTGCAGATTCATGCCTATCTGACGTAGCCACTATGTCTGCGGATACATGACAGAATTATTTTCTGATGTTAAACCAGCAGCCCATCTGGCCCTTTCTCAAAGAGGCCGAAATCTACAACTTGATGATAATAATGAAGATCATTTATATAGCGCCTAATCCAAACGGGTTTGCTCTAGGCGCTTTACAGAAAGTCTTGTTCTCTCGATTTGCATCTCTCTCACTCTCTCTTTCTTTCTCTCACTCTCTTTCTCTCACTCGCTCTATCTCTCTCTATCTCAGAGCAAATTGTAACGCAGCCTGTTAGTCGCAGTTCACAACTCACAACAGTTCACAACTCACATCTTGTATTCTGGTGATATGGGGGGGGGGGGGGGGTGATAGGGATACATTTTAATCTATTAATTTTAATTTCAATTTTGATTTGAAGACTATTTTTTTTTCTTAGCCCCATGTACAAAATTCCTTCTAGACCTGTACAAAACACAGTATTTGAGAACCCTACAGATAAAACAATTTTTGGGCAGAACTTTTAAATTTTATTCTTTATTATTTTGATGACACTCTGAGGATCAAGCTTAAATAAAGTACTGAAAAAAATCCCTGGAAGCGGCAAAGTGGCCGGGATCGTGGCAAAACACCGTTAACCGTCTCAGTGCCACGGTCCCACTGCTCAAGCTCTTCACCACTTTGTCTTTAGAGTGTTTAGAATTTCTGACAGTTTAATATGTGGCTGCGAATGTCACAGCAGAATACGTGTCCAAAAAAAAATAAAAATAGGCAACTGAATTATGATTTCGACAAAGTAGGGGATAGTCAAGTGCTGGCATTAGGACGGCAGTCATGACGTATAGTATGGCAGTGATAGGGTTAAACCGAAAGGGAAACTCAAACTCAAAACGAGGTTGTAGAAAAACGACACTGCTTGGAAAGACTTGGAACATCAGTGTAATTCTGTGTACAGTAACCTGCCAGGCTTGCAAAGACCAGAACCTGACAGAGGCAAATGGAGTGACAGAGAAACGTCAAGAATTAGGTGCCCGACACAGTATTTAATAATGCACGAGGGTAATCACGTAAAGCAGAAATGGGGTGGAAAGACACAACGTCGTAGTCTGGGTGGAGAAGTAAGAGAACGAGAAAGTGGGAGAGAGAGGGAGAGTGGGAAAGAGAGACAGAGAGAGAGAGAAAGAGAGGGCCGAGAAAGAGAGAGAGAGACGAGAAAGAGAGAGAGAGAGAGAGAGAGAGAGAGAAAGACGCAAGAGAGATGGGAGGGAGACAGAGAAAGGAAAGAGAGAGATGGGAGAGAGAGAAAGACAGAGAGAGCTAGAGAGAGAGAGAGGGACAGAGAGAGAGAGAGAGAGGGGGGGAGGAGGGGAAGGGGGCAGAGGGAAAGAGTGAGAGTGAGGAGGTATTGATAGACAGACAAATAGACAGACAGATAAACAGACAGCCAGTGGTGGTCAGACCGAAGAACAGACAGATGAAAGAAGAGAGTATGGAGGTATAACGGAAGCAGCATTAGGGACTAACAGACTATGACATTGTGAGACTAATTGAATGAACTTGTCCCACAACAAAGGCAGGGCGATCTTCTGTATGACAGGGAGGGTAGGAGGGAGGGGAGAGAGAGACGGGTGGAGGGGGGGGGGGCAGAGGAGAAGACTGTCGACTGTGGCAGAGAAGGAGAGATAAATAGATAGAAAGATAAATAGACAGAGAGACATACAAACAAATAGACAGCTAGATAGATAGATAGATAGATAGATAGATAGATAGATAGATAGATAGATAGATAGATAGACAGATAGATAGATAGACAGATAGATAGATAGATAGATAGATAGATAGATGGATAGATAGATAGATAGATAGATAGATAGATAGATAGATAGATAGATAGATAGATAGATAGATAGACAGACAGATAGATAGATAGACAGATAGATAGATAGATAGACAGATAGATAGATAGATAGATAGATAGATTGATAGATAGATAGATAGATAGATAGATAGATAGATAGATAGATAGATAGATAGATAGATAGACAGATAGATAGATAGATAGATAGATAGATAGATAGATAGATAGATAGATAGATAGATAGATAGATAGATAGATAGATACAGACAGACACAGGAAGAATAAGAGAAGGAAAGACACAATGAGAGAGAGGAAGAGAGAGGGAGATAGAATGTGGGTGTCTGAAAGAGCGAAACATGACAAGAATGACAAAGACGGAGGGACAGGTGGAATCAGTTGGTGAGTCAGAAAAAGAGGAAGAGAGAAAGAGAGAGAGAGACAGAGGGAGACAGAGGGACATAGAGAGAGACTGAAAAAGAGAGATACATACATAAACACACACACAGAAATATAAAGGGAGAAAGAGGAAAAACAGAGAGGAAAAAGAGAGAGAAAGAAAGAGAGAGAGAGAAAGAGAGGGAGAGAGCAAAATGACCAAGAAAAGACACAGAAAAAAGGAGAAATGGGTAAGACAAAGAGATCAAAGACACCGAAGAGGAGATGGGAAAGTGGCAAAGAGGCGATTAAAACGGAAACAGATGATAATTAATACTACGAGCATATGATCTTCATAGAGATAACCGAAAAATGTAGCGTGAAGGTAAAATGAAGAAGGCAAAGAAGAAGAAGAAGAAGGAGGAAAGTAAAAACGAACACCCAAACATTGTCCCTCCTCCCCCCTCATCTCCCCCACCCCCACAAAAAAAAAAAAAAAACGCCGACCGGCGTTGCACTGTGGCGACGACGTGCCTGCTCCAGTTATAACTGGGCTGCAATGGCACAAAGGCAAATTTCTCAAATGGGATTAAAGAGTTATACTAATAGAAATAGAAATACTAATACAAATACAAATACAAATACAAATACAAATAATTCAGAAAGCCTTTGTTCCCATTCTCTGTACTGCTAGTTTTCATCCCTCTTACTTAAATCTTTCACTCCTCCCTCCATTTTTTCACTCTTTTAGTTTCTTACCTTTCATCGCAATTTCTCTCTCTCTCTCTCTTTCTCTCTCTCTCTCTCTCTCTCTCTCTTTTATCATTCCAACATTCAATCAGCTGTCTTCCTCAATCACTCCACACTAACCCCCCATCTCTCATTTCTCTCCCTCTCTCCGTTTCTTTCTCTCCCCCTCTCTCTCTCTGTCTCTATCATTTCCCCCCTCTTAGGCTGTCTTTTTCTCCCCCCCCCCTCTCGTCTCTCTATCTATCTCTCTCCCCTCTCTCTTGTTCTCTTCTCTCACTTTGTTTCCTCCCTTTCTCTGTCTCTTTGTGTCTCAATCTCTTTCTCTCCTCTTTCTCTTCCTGTGTCTCTTTCTCTCTCTCTCTCTCTCTCACCACCCTTCTGTTTTCCCGGCCAGTTTACCCACCCGACCGTCCACCCGTCTGTTTTTGCAGCCACCCCAATCACTTCCGTCCCCCGCCCTAATTTCAGCAGGACCAATCAATCAAAGTCCCATCGAACTGCCCATCGCCCTAGATCATCGTGCACGCCAGCCTACCCAGTCTACCCAGTCTACCCAGTCCACCCTTTTCTTCTAGACCCTGACCCACACTCATTCACTTTTCCTCCATGTAATCCTATGTGACTCACAGACCTCCTTATCAGGCAGACTGAATTAACCCTTTAATGTTCTGTGTTCCATATTTGGAAAGCTTACGTGGCTCAGTACGCTTGCTTTAAAAACACTTTCAATTCTATGAATAAAAACGTTTTCATGAGAAAATTTATATTTACTAGTGTAAAGACCCATTCAAAGAACGGGTTGCAATATCGAAGTAGAAAAGAACACGCACAATCGGCACACAGATTATGTAGATCTAGGTAGAAAACAACTCACAACTGGCACAGTAACACCCGCATGGCCCGTGCATAAGGCAGACAGCACAGAAACTCGTGCCTTCAAACTTTGAAATGCAACCGGAAGTTTAAAGTCGAAACAAAACAAAGGCAAGAGGGAGGCCATCATTGTTGAGGAGAAAGCATTATACGATATGTTTAGGCCTATTTTCATTTATTACAAAATTACAATACTTCGCTTTCATGTCAAAGGAATAGACATAGTAGCAAAAAGAACTATCTTTCACATGTAATTTTTTTTCAGGTGTGGGCATTTCTTCCTCGCAGCAGTGAATTTTTTTTCCTTGCTGTTTTTTTTGTATAGATTTGCGTGATTTGAGTTTGAATTTGAAGAAAACACGTCAGCACGGTACAGGTCACATTATGCTCAGGAAAAAACCAAGACAACTGACAGAAGAACAGAACGACAGGCTATAGGGCAGGCGGAGACCCTACCAGTACAGCCCACCAACCATCCCCTTTTTACGCGTATCTGACTATTTTACAATACATTTGATCATGCGTCAGATGGTTAGATAAAGTGATGTTGTCCTCTCTGTAGGTGACTGAAATTTACAAGTTGATTCAAAGTGTTTTTTTTTTTTTTTTTTTAATATTATCATTACACATTTACAAAAGTCCATCTAGAGCTACCTAAACAAAACGCATTTTGAAAACTTCGCAGACAAAATAATTGTACATGCAACTTTTAAATCTTAACTTGTGAAATTTTAATGGATGAAGCTCTATCAGGCTTAATAACTTTCCCCCTCCCCCCCAAACACATAACCGCCAAAGGCGCGAAGTATAGTGAGTAACTCAAACTAGGAGTACTTTGGAAAGGCAAACCTAAGTCTCAGCAATGGAGGGTTAATTGATGACAACAGAGAGGATACTTCTGATGACAGAAAACATTAGAGAAGAAAAGTAATACAGAAGAAAATTAAAGAGAAGTGAGAGATTTTGGGATGATTAGAGGGGAAAAAGTGTTAAAACTGATTAAACATTGCTCAACAGTTCTGGAATAGAAACCGTGTCCAAGAATCGCCGTTGGGGGGAAATATCAAGGGCGTTACTCTCATAAACTGTCTTTGAGTGTAAGTTATCCCGCTTGACTGGCAGATTTACAATCTCTAAAGGGATGGGGTTTTTTTTTCAATGCATTGAAAATCCGTTACTTAAGAGCTCTTTCTGTCATCTATCTGCATACATTTTTTAACGACTAATCTTGCAAAATCCCTCTTTCTTTCTTTTAATCCTCTTTGTATCCAGCGAAATGGCCGTTAACATGTCATATTCCAAATTCACTCTAATCCTCTAAAAGAAGCAATTTAGGACAATGTTTTTTTCACCCACTCAACGCGCTGTTGTCAACGTTAAATATATCTTGCTGACCGTAACAAAAAATCCACATCTCACTGGAAATCGGATATGGAAATAATTTCGTGGCTGTGCTTGAGACAAATGCAGCGCACCCACGCACTTCGTAGCGTTGACAAGATACGAAAGAAGATAATTTTATTGTACATACTAGCACCACTAAAAATCCGTGCACACAATTTGCGCGCTGATCAGGAGTGGGGCCCATGGCGCATAGTATGAAAAGAGTGCTTGATATAATGGTAAATTTATGATGCAAAATTGTGACAGTGCTACTGCGATTAGAAAAAAGAAAAAATAGCTAGAATTTTCCCACAGCGATTGAGGTTATAATTCCACAATAAGTGACGCCAATCAAGGCCTATAGGGTTAGCTGAACAGTGAACAAAATTCAATATTTTCCCTTTTGGCTTTACAGAATACGGCATTTTTCATGACTTCCGCGCGTTTGCCGCTGGGTGGCGGTGTCAAATCTGTGCACGCTAAAAGTACTAGCTGTCTTATCTTATCAGTTCTATTATCTTTGATACTAGTAGCTGCTCCATTCTTTGAACGGTAAAAAAAATAACAACAACAAACTACCACTTCAGACCGAATCGAATCAGCACAAAACGATAGGGTATTGGTTCGAATTACCTTCTCTGGCTGCAAGGCGACAGCAAATCTCAAGTATGCGCCTTCCCTCACTGTTATCAGAAAGTATGTACTTATAGAGAGATCTCACTTCCGCCAAATCGCGAAACAAGGTCTCAGCGGAAAAACAAGAAACTGAAGAATTGAAGGCGATCGTCTTCACCAAAGATAGTGTACATATTTCTGGGCTGATTGAAGTTATTAATTCAGAGCCGTTTGTAAGCTGTTAGGCCCCATGGAAATGCACAAACGAATATTGTTTACCGCAGTGACCTACTTCCCGCTCCAAGTTAACAGTGGTTTCCCAGAGCCCAACGTGTCTCGCAGTGCAAATATCGACCAATACATACATACTCTCTGCTGTTATCAACAGTACTTTCTATCACAAAGACAAGTATTGTGTGGCTGTGGACCAAGACGACCACGCTACCATACTGGAAATCCTAGTACCAGTACTGAAATTTTGAATCATTTTTCGCCCATTAAACAGGGGGAAAAGGCAGAATTTTTTTCTCCATCGACCGGTACTTATTTTTGCGAGGACGTCCACGCCTTGTGTAACTTCCTCCAGTACAAGCTCTGACTTTCTTCCGTATCGTCCAGAACTATTTCTGGTAACCTTTTCTTTTTTTCTTTCTTTCTCTGTTCCCACTTCCTTAATCTCCTTCTGGGAATTGTGACAATGGATCATTTTTTTGTATAATTTGAATTGGCCTCCAAAGGGTCTACATAACTAATTTGAACTTGTAACAGACACAATTATCAAAATATGCCACTCGAGCATTATATTAAGATGACCAGGCTTTTCAAATGTCAGTAACAGCCTCCATATGGGCGGACCTGCTGCCCTCCGCAAATCCAAGTCTGGATCGGCAGATACATGCTCGTATTGAGTTAATATTCTACATTTTTTAATTGTTTAATGAATGTTGTTGCAAGTACGCACGTCCCTCAATTGTGTTTGTGTGTGTTTGTGTGTGTGTGTGTATATGTGTGTTGGGGGGTGGGGGGGGGGGAGGGGGTACGTTGTGGCTTTTTGCGACCCCAGAGCTAGAAAGCTCCTCCCGAAAAACCTGTAACAACAACCTTAATTAAGTATTCTTTCAGATTTTCTTTTTGTTTTTATTCTGTTTTTTTTTTTTCTTCTTTTGGTTTAAAGAGTAGGGGGGAGGGTTAGGAATTCGATAAGATTTAGTGTTGAGGATAAGGACAGGGTAATGGATAGGTACGTGTACGTAAGCACACCTAGGGCAAAGCGCTCAGAGTGCGGACGTAATTATGTCAACAGTTTTGTTTAATGGTATCCTTGGTTCACTTTTCCAACCTGTTATCTGTTATTTTTATTACCTGATGAAGGTTAAAATACCGAAAGCTTGATTTGTCTTCCCTTTTCCTTTGCATTTTATTGTATAGGAAACGGGATTTAATGACACAGTTACTATATTTAAATTTACCGATGACGTCATGGGACATTCGAACTGTTCAACGCGGTGGTTAAGCACAGTTGTTATGGACTTCGTAAGGGCGATTCCAGGCACAAAGATCCACTGCACGTGAAAGGTGTGTACAAAGTCCATAACTGTGCTCAACCGCCGCATTGAACAGTTCGAATGTCCCAAGACGTAAATCTAGATATAGTAACCGCGTCATTCAATCCCTAAGATGGCGGTTAAAATGCCTGCTGGTTGCATTGCAGTGACAAGGGTGGAAAGGATGGATCCAAGATGGTCAGATTCCCTACCATCCGTGTAAACAAAGGAAAGGAAGTGAAAAAATTGACTCAACGTCTGCCATGTGCGTATACACACGTGTCATTGTTTCCTGTAGTGAACTTTTTTAAAACTCGCCGCCGGTTGGTTCGCGACGCTTTAAGTGCTCACAGTGCAAATCAGCTAACGAATCAAAATCAATGCCACCATCGCCATGGTGAACCGTGGGTCCGAACAGACAAGATGGTGGATATGCGCATTCTACCTCTAGAGGCGAAACGCCTCCACTTTGAGAATTACTGTTTTGACTTATTCTCCGACTTAGTACCAACCAATCTCTCACCCCCCCCCCCCCCATTGAGCAGTGTTCTATAACCCCCATCATGCAATGTCAACAAGCGCGGAGACGGAGACTTATTGACGTTATGAACTGACGGCTTAGCAGATTTCCGATTGTGTCCCGTCGGCTTACCAGGCTGTTGAGCCGGATATTGCCAGACATCGTGTTTTTACATGACAGCGCGCCAGTCGCTCACACTCACGCACAGACTAATAACCATACGACTTTCGACGCCAGTTGATCAATCAAAATACTCCAATAATGCCCCCCACGTCTCTGGCCACAAATACACGTGCATCTGTACTCACAGACGCCGAAGGAGGGTTCGTACATAACACTTAGTGGTACAAGACAGACCATGGTTTCCTATTAAAGGGACATTGTTAGCAGCAGCAGGCACCACAAGACATCCTTCCTGGTTTAGGACCACCCAGCGAGTAGGTACCGTGCTCTCGGAAGGGAGGGGGGCCGATTGCTTGGGAGGTAGGGGGTGCTCCCAGACTACAAGAAAAAAAGTTTCAAAGAGGCTCTTTTAGAAGGTAAGAGTGAATCTGGAACATGGGGCACCTGCTCAAAACAAAAAGGACCAAAGAAAAAGTGACGGTTTTTGAGATATTTGTCGTTAAAAATATACGTAAATAGATGGCCTGAAGACCTCTTAACTACTGGATTTTCAATGGGGGCTGGGAGTCGGGGTCGGGAGGAGTCTACTGGGCAGCGTATGTACGCTTTTGAAGTAAGATAATGACTTAAAATGTCTGGTTTTATAAGCTTTAAAAAAAACAACAAAACAATTAAGTTTTTGGATTAGACAAAAATCATATTTCTGATGATCAAAATTAATAGTCTATGCTAAATATCACTTAACATGTACAAATACATGTATAAAAGGCTTTGTCATGGACAAGCATCATTGCTAAGAATCCGAAAGTTTGTACCATGGGGAAAAAACGGGGAGAGGCGTTGGGGTCAGGCATATTGAGGGTCATTGGGTAAACTATCGTAACTCATTTTTTGGTGTGTTTTGTTACAAATTACTCAGAAAGCAGCTCTTCGCTCTATCCATCTAAGCTTCGTTCGTATAATTTTTCTTTTGGTTGAATTTCTTACCCCGGTACTTTCCTCTTTGTTTCTTTGAATTAATGAAGAATATTTTTTCTTTTCTTTGTTTTCTTCAATTTTGCAACTTTACATCAGTGGACTTTTCTTTCACCTTTTTTAAAATTTTACAATCCTTTTCTATATTCTACTTGTTTCACTCCCACTCTTTCTATCTATTTCTGATCTCATTCTAACCTCTGATTCGGTAAATTTGTCCCCGTCTCTCTCTTTCCTTCTTTCTTTTTCATTTAGGCTCATTCTCTCTCTCTCTCTCTCTCTTTCTACTTTCTCTCCCTTTTTCTCATCTTTTCCCCTCTCTCCCTCGCTTTCTTTTCCCCTCCCTCCCTGTCTCTATCTTTCTTTCTCCCGCTCTCTCCCTTATTCTCTCTCCCTCTCTCTCTCCTTCTCTCTCTCTCTCTCTCATTGTGCCTTTCTCTACTAGTTTCCTTTCATCCCGTTCCGTGCCAACATACTGTCAAAACATCATTCACGCGCAAAACAAAGACGATTATTCATCCTCTAGCACACTCTTTCTATCCCTTTCGTTACTGTCCTACCGTCTTCATTTCTAGCAGTTTTTATGGTAAAAGTAAAAAAAACAACAAAAAAAACAACGAATAACTTTCAAGAAACATCTTTCAGAGACACACACAATCATGCTTCCATCTGTTCATCTTCGGCATCCGTTTCACTCATTCTCTCCCTCTCTTTCTCTCCTCCCTCTCACTCACGCACTTCAGTCTCTTTTCATCATTTCATCTTTCTTTCCTCTCATGCAAGGTGCAATTAATTTTGACACATGCCTCCCGGCCAAGTATTTCAACAGTTTTCGAGTGAAAACCTCAAAGTTGTATTTCTTCCTTCTCCCCCTTCCTCCTCCCCCCCCCCCCCCAGTGTTTCAATTTAAATCAGTGGTTCTCAACGTGGGCGATAACACTACCCCCCTCTCCCAGGCGATTTTGATTTCCATTTGGGGGGGGGGGGGGCAAAAACAAAGAAAAGGGCATCAAGGGAGCGAAAACGACGGAGGGGTTGGAGGTGGGGGCCAATTTGGGGTAAGTACGGGGGTAGCCACTGGCTTTTTCTACAGCTCAAGAAATTGGGTTTTATGGAAAGAAAATGCCTGTTTGTTTCATAATGATTCGCCAACACGATCAATAAGGCTTTGAAAAACTTAGCATCATAATTTGTATGTAGTCTGTCTTCTCGTGAAATCAAAGTCAAAATTGGGCAAAAAGAAAAGGTTGTATGTTGCGAAACCCTGCGTGAGAAATAAAACCCAAACAATACAAAGTAAACTTAAGAGAAGACAGAAAATACACAAAATATATATACAACCTTTTCTTTTTGCCCAATTTTGACCCCACAGTTTTTCTGTGGTTTTTATGATATTTCGTGAACTTCTCGTGAAATGTGTCTGCTGGGTTCGAGTAGGGATTTCAGGGGAAGCACAGGGAAGTGGAGGCAATGAAAGAAAATTTCGAGTCTAAGGGGGCGATTGAGGGGAAAAAATGTTGAGCACCGCTGATCAAAACTCATTTTTACGTTATTCTAATTTGCGCTAGGTCCTCACGATTTGGGCTCAAAGCGAATGTGTGTCTTTTAAACATTTCTTTGAGGCAGCGGTTCTCCCTTCTCTCCCGGCCCTCAAATCTGAAAATTTAATGTAATCTTTCTCTCGTCCGATAAGTCCTCCACCCTCCCTCATTCCATCTTCAAAAAGGAAACACATCTTCATCTTTCGAATTGAGATATAAAAAAAAGCCATCAAACCTCCCTTCTCGACTGTAATTACCTCTTCAGGACATAAGATAAGGTAAGATAAGGTAAGATCAAATAAGATAAGATAAGACAAGATAGAATAAGGTAAGATAAAAATAAGATAAAATACGATGCAATAATATAAAATAAGATAAGATAAGGTCAGATAAAACGAAATAAGATAAGGTAAAATAAGATAAGATAATAAGATAGGATAAAATAGGATAAGATAAGATAATATAAGAATCACTTTATTTTCCTATGGGGGAAATTCTCTTTCACAGTGCTTTTAAGAGTACATAATAATATATGGTGCACACATCTTACGCATTATTACATAAACATAATAATATATCACAACTTATTAAACTCAATAACAGGTATACATGAAGTGACGTAGTAAGGAACTTTAGTGAAATATGGCACACATCTAGCTAAAGGAGACTTGCGGAGGGCAAAAACGATCTTATGTGTCTTTCTTTGTTTGCCTTCATTGTCTTCTATTCTGTTGCTCTTTGGGCGATCATGAAATTCGATGAAACAGGAGATGGTGACTGTCATTTGAGATATTACGTGATCATTAATTTTAGTGCCTGTCTGTAACGTTATTTTGTAGCGACATTTATGTGACATTTCGGGAAGACAGGGTAGGTGTGAGCGTGGGTGTGTGGTTTGATGATGTAATTTTATCGATAAAGGTCGTGGGGAGGGGGGGTTTAGCGTAAGACAGTGTTTCTCACCCGGGAGAAGGGGGGGGGGGCGTGGGCGTAGCAATATTTTGGTGGGGCGTGGGATTTCAGAATAGAGCATGGGGCTTCAGAATAGAGCATGGGGCTTCAGAATAGGGCATGGGACTTCAGAATAGGGCATGGGACTTCAGAATAGGGCATGGGACTTCAGAATAGGGCATGGTATGGGGCTTCAGAATAGGGCATGGGACTTCAGAATAGAGCATGGGGCTTCAGAATAGAGCATGGGGCTTCAGAATAGAGCATGGGGCTTCAGAATAGGGCATGGGACTTCAGAATAGGGCATGGGACTTCAGAATAGGGCATGGGACTTCAGAATAGGGCATGGTATGGGGCTTCAGAATAGGGCATGGGACTTCAGAATAGAGCATGGGGCTTCAGAATAGAGCATGGGGCTTCAGAATAGAGCATGGGGCTTCAGAATAGGGCATGGGACTTCAGAATAGGGCATGGGACTTCAGAATAGGGCATGGGACTTCAGAATAGGGCATGGTATGGGGCTTCAGAATAGGGCATGGGACTTCAGAATAGAGCATGGGGCTTCAGAATAGAGCATGGGGCTTCAGAATAGAGCATGGGGCTTCAGAATAGGGCATGGAACTTCAGAATAGAGCATGGGGCTTCAGAATACTGCATGGGACTTCAGAATAGGGCATGGGACTTCAGAATAGAGCATGGGGCTTCAGAATAGAGCATGGGGCTTCAGAATAGGGCATGGGATTTCAGAATAGGGCATGGGACTTCAGAATAGGGCATGGGACTTCAGAATAGGGCATGGGACTTCAGAATAGGGCATGGGGCTTCAGAATAGAGCACGGGGCTTCAGAATAGGGCATGGGACTTCAGAATAGGGCATGGGGCTTCAGAATAGAGCATGGGGCTTCAGAATAGAGCATGGGGCTTCAGAATAGAGCATGGGGCTTCAGAATAGGGCATGGGACTTCAGAATAGAGCATGGGGCTTCAGAATAGTGCATGGGACTTCAGAATAGGGCATGGGCCTTTAGAATAGGGCATGGGGCTTCAGAATAGAGCACGGGGCTTCAGAATAGGGCATGGGGCTTCAGAATAGAGCATGGGGCTTCAGAATAGTGCATAGGACTTCAGAATAGGGCATGGGACTTCAGAATAGGGCATGGGGCTTCAGAATAGAGCACGGGGCTTCAGAATAGGGCATGGGGCTTCAGAATAGGGCATGGGGCTTCAGAATAGGGCATGGGGCTTCAGATTAGGGCATGGGACTTCAGAATAGGTCATGGGGCTTCAAATTGGGACGTGGGGATAAATTGCTGATGAAACCATATGAGGACATTTTGCACAACTGCAGATGATAACTGTATTTTGTGAAGTATTCTATGGGGCCTTTGGAGGATTTTTATCTTTTTTTTTTTTCATTGACAAAGAAAAGTTACGGCAGTTTTCAAATGTTATTTTCAAAGTTTAAAATTAAAAATGTTATCAAGATAAAGAATACACTTCATGTGAAAGAGTAGTCCTCTTTCAATTTGTTCTGATTCCATCTCCGAATGTCCTTGTGTCTTGTTCTTTACTACAGCGGCACCTCCCCCCGCCCTCCCCCCCCCAAAAAAAAAACAAAAACAACAACAACCAAACAAACAAACAAAGAAACAACAACGACAACAACAACAAGAAAGACCAGCAGACGAGCAAGCACACAATTCAAGAAGGAGGAGAATAGGGAGAGAAAGAAGGAGGAGGAGGAACGAAAGAAGGAAATGGAATAAAAAGAAGCTGCCGAAGAAGTTGAAGCAGAAGAACAGAAGAAGCAGAACAGATAGAAAGAAAAAAGAAGAACAAAAAAAAAAGACAGAAGAAGAAGAAGGAAAGAAAGAAAGAGAGAAAAAAAATAGAAGAGAAAAAAAAGAAGAAGAAGACGGAGAGAAAGAAAGAAAATGAAAACAGAAGAAGAAAATAAGAAAGAAACAGAGGAAGAAGAAGAAAGAAAGAAAGAAAAAAAAACAAAGAAGAAAACAAAAAGAAGAAGAAGAAGATAGAGAGAAAGAAAGAAAAAGAAAAGAGAAGAACAAAATAAGAAAGAAGAAAAAGAAAGAGTAGGAGAATAGAGCAAAAATTGTGCACGACGATAGAAATCTTCCCGCTATTTTCTGTATGGCGCCAATGTCTGTCTAATCCCCTGTAAGTGTCTAATAAGTGAGTCCAGCCTCTCTGACAAACATCGATTTTTAATAGAAATTGCAGGCAGGAAACTGACACCTTCTTTGCGCTTTGAGTTTTCAAAGTGTAGCCAGTTCATCTCCTGATATTATCCTTAACCTCTTCACTGCCGGGCCCGAGGATTTCTGAACCAAGCTAGTATTCAATAAAGCAATGTTACTGACAAAATATGAAAGCAATTTACTACAATCGTTATAGATACAGAAGATTTCATGACAGTATCTACGCGGATAAGCAAATTATTGACAGCTCATTTGTATCAGCTATAAAATTCTGGTTTCATAACAGAATATGGCCACACTTATTGATGGCAGTGAAGGGGTTAATGTTTTTCCGGTTCTTGCTGCATTTGGGGCCGTTGCTAATGTTTCTGAATGTCTCAGTAATCTAATCGTATACCTTTTTTTAAAATCCAGCTAAGAGATAAAGTTGTGAGTGACTTAAAAAAAAGGAGAGTTCAAAATCACTACATTTCCATAATGGTTTGAACTTTTCACATGTTTATTTGTCTTCGAGTTTCTTTCTTTTCTTAACCATGTGGTATGTGGTATTTTGGGATTCAGTATTTTGTCTTAAAGGAGCGTAGGAGCGTGTTCCAATCACAGTGCTTAACTGTGAGCGACAGTTAGACTGACCCGCCCCCAAGACCGTGGGGAAAGAATCGTATAAAACCCCGGGCCTGTCAAGCCCCAAGCACTGCGTCTCTTCCCCCAGTCGAGAGCAGGTGTGTGTGTTATTGAATAAACGTCTTTTGTGCCCTACAATAGACTTATATTCTTCTTTGACAGTATGAGCAGTTTTACCGCCCTGGCACGAACCGAGTGAATGTGGCGGCCTAACCAGCCGCAGTAACAAGAGTGAAACCTCCATCAATGGTTCATCTACACCATATCTACACCTTCACCCCCACCCTAACACCATCTTGTTACAATTTCTGGCGCCCAACGTGGGGCGGTAACTGACTGTCAAACGGGAGCTGAAAGAGGACACAGCCTGGAACTGTGTTATGACTTGTATGACGAGGCACCGTGACCGGAATGACCACGTGTGAGTATCGCCGGTGCGCTGGCCTGAGAGCTGCAGCGAAGACTACGAGACTGGCGACCCACCCAGGGATTCGCCACTGACCTCGAGACTGGCGACCCACCCAGGGATTCGCCGCTGAATGGCCCCCAACGTGTGTTGCAACGTTGTGACTTTGTGTTGAACTGTAGTGTTGTTGTCAGTAATTTAACTGTCTGTGTTTGTGTTACTACCTGTTATTAGTGTTAATATGTGAATTGTTGCTAGAGGTTATCCCGGACGAATATTAGCCTATTTCAGACCATTCTTTACACAGAAAAAACGGACGAGAGGGACTGATCACCCCTGTCGTTTGGATTTCGTCTGCGGTGGCCTCAGATGTTTAACATGTCTAATTTTTATTTGTATTAATTTGCTTCCTTTGATGAGCATTTTTATATATTCATTGTATTATTCAATGCCATTACTTTATGCATTTAGCATCTTGTGCGACCCTAAACCCTTATGTTATTTTCAGCTATCTCTATTTATCTGTTTCCTGACTTTCCGTGCAGCGATGCAGTAATTAGCACTTCATGAATAGTATTTGGTCTTTTGGTAGTTGTGGTTTTCCACCCCTTCTGGCCTTTCCCTTTTCTTATAAATACTTTAGTTTAGCGTTTGCACCGAGTGACCTTTCTGTCCCTCCTGCAGTTTCTGGCACATTGTCGTTAGTTAGTGTTCGTATGCGCGGAGATTTCGCACGGTCAGTATCAATGGTAAAGACATTATCTGCTCTCCGGTGGTCTCCCGATTCTCTAGAGCACGAGCACCTTGACGGCTATAAATCAGATGCAATTAACGAGCATTCCTTTGGGTCCATCGTCCACACCACCCTCCATGGTCCGCTTAGTGTAGTAATGATGTCGTAGCAAGTCGTATTGTTTATGACAGAGAGGGAGCAACGTGTGACGGAATATTACACAATTTAGACTCTTTATATGGCAATATTCTACCATCGGCCGATCTCCTCCAAAAGGTGGCAACAGCTGTACAGACACACGAGGAGTCTGTGACAGCGTGGGCTGTGCGTCTTCAATCATTAGTAGCCCAGATATCGCAAAAATCTCCACCGCTGATGACATCAGCGGGTGCGGCCGACATGTTGAGGTCGAGATTCTACCATGGTATGGTAGATCTCACCATGCAGCAGGCCATCAAGCACAAATACGACTCAAATTTAGATTTTGAGAAATTGTTAGTTGCCGCCCGCGTGGAGGAAGTAAAAAGTAAAACCTCAGTCACGGCATCGAGGCCAACCGTCCACAGTCTGGAACAGGTGGCTGACGGTGATACTGTACTTAGATTAGAGCGCAAGATGAGTAGTTTGGCAAAAGCAGTAGAGGGGTTGAAAATGAACGCTCGACCTCAGACTAGAATTAATGTTACAGAACCTAGATGCTATCGTTGCAATAGGCCTGGCCATAAACAAACTCGGTGTCCTTTAAACGAACGGAGTCTGGGACGGCGGGGCGACTCCTAGACGGTTGCAATCAAAGCCCTGTGCCTTTAGTTGGACGCGCTAATGAGGTCTTCGTTAATCTGAATAATGTTCGTACGAAGGCATTACTGGACACTGGTTCTATGGTGTCGTGCCTTTCGTATCCGTTTTGTGTAAACAGAAATATTGACGTTCAACCTCTGTCCTCTGTCATGGAAATTTATGGGGCAGGTGGGGAAAGTTTAAAGTATAAAGGTGTTTGTGAGATTAATTTGTCTTTGCCGTTTTGTTCCAAACCATTGAATGCGCATTTCCTTGTAGTGCCGGACACGCAATATAACAAACGTGTCCCCGCCCTAATTGGTATGAATATTCTGCAGGAGCTTGTGCCACTATGTTCTCCAGCTGTTTCTCTTCCATCCGCATGGGAATTAACGCTGGGGGCGGTGATGTCCCATGTGTCAGCCGTAAAGAGTGATAGAAATCTTGGATTTCTTTGTACTAATAGTCAAGAAACTTTGCGACCTGGTGAGGCGAAAATGATTGCGGGAGATTTATGTATGCCGGCTCTGATAGCCCCTACCACAGTCATACTAGAAGAATTCACTAATGGTTTGCCTGGTGGCGTCAGAGTGAGCTCAGGGGTGATCAATGTTAAACCCATGAAATCAATTAGTCAAGTAAATGTACTAGTTAGGAATACGTAAGCTCGCACGCTAACTATTCCTATGCGCACCAATGTTTGTTCCGTGCAAGTGGCGCAGATTCAGACAAAGTCAAATCAGATTGCAGAATATCCACAAGTGTCTGATGTCACCGAAGCTATGTTACAGACCATACCATCTAATGTGACTGAAAGCGAGGCGCGTCAGTTAAAACAACTCTTAAAGAAATATAGCCATATCTTCTCGAACCATCATTTGGACTTGGGAAAAACTAACATCACGCAACACCATATAAAGCTAACAGATGAAACACCATTTAAAGATAGATACAGAGAGATTCCCCATGCGATGATTGAAGAAGTTAGGAAAGAGATAGCTGATATGTTGGATCAAGGCGTGATTCGTCCGTCACAAAGTTCGTTTAGTTCAAACTGCGTTCTAGTTCGAAAACCAGATGGAAGTTTACGAGTATGTATAGATTACCGAAAGCTAAACGCGAGAACAGTCAAGGATGCATATGCTATTCCAAGAATTGAAGACACCTTAGATGCGCTTCATGGATCCCAGTATTTTTCTTCACTTGACTTAAAAAGCGGGTATTGGCAGATTGAAGTTGCGGAGGAAGATATTTCAAAAACTGTTTTCACGGTTGGGAATTTAGGTTTCTATGAATGTTGTCGTTTACCATTTGGCGTTACCAATGGGGTTGCAACTTTTCAGAGATGTATGGAAACATGTATGGGAGATTCGAATCTCAAAGACTGTCTTCTTTACCTAGATGATATCATTGTATTCAGTAGAACTTTTAATGAGCACCTTCAGAAGTTGGAGACAATTTTCAGAAAATTGTCTGATGCGGGACTTAAACTAAAACCTTCTAAATGTAAATTTCTCCAGAGTGAATTGAAATATCTTGGACATGTAGTTTCCAAAGACGGCGTGTCTTGTGACCCAGAAAAAATAGAATGCGTGCAGAAATGGCCAGTTCCAAAGACACTTAAAGAACTCCAGAGTTTTCTAGGATTTGTAGGTTTTTATCGTCGTTTTGTACCAAACTTTTCTTCTATTGCCAAACCCCTTCATAGGCTCCTACAGGACGTCGGGGGAAAGGGGGGCAGCGCTAAACTAGTTTGGAGTGACGATCAACAGGCGGCATTTGATCAGTTAAAAGATCTCGTAGTTGACGCACCAGTTCTAGCTTATGCCGATTACTCTAAAGATTTCATTCTTCACACTGATGCTTCATCTGAGGCAATAGGTGCTGTTTTGTACCAGGAACAGGATGGCAAGAAACGTGTGATAGCGTTTGCAAGTAGAGGTCTTTCTAAGTCTGAGAGAAATTATCCTGCCCATAAACTTGAATTTCTCGCCTTAAAATGGGCTGTTACTGAGAAATTTTATGATTATTTATATGGAAACAAATTCTGTGTGTACACTGATAATAACCCGCTGACTTATGTAATGACTTCAGCTAAGCTTGATGCTACTGGTCACAGATGGGTTGCGCACCTCTCGGAATTTGATTTCGAATTGAAGTACAAACCAGGAAAGTGTAATCGAGATGCGGATGGTTTGTCTCGGATTAAATGGCCATGCACTGTCCATAGTAATGTAATTCAAGCAGCCCTACAGGGTTCCACTGTTCACACACCCTTGAGTGATATTTTGGATAGTGGCACAGATTTAGAAGATAGGGAAGCTGATAACATTCCTGACAATTCAGCCTTGTTTGAACAGGTTGACACAAAAATTGACTGGGCCAACGCTCAGCAATGTGACAGAAATATTAATGAAGTGATATCGTGCATAGAAGGGTCCGTATCAAAGTCGAAGTGCACTACGGGTGCAAGGCAACTTCTGAAAGAGGGAAGTAAGCTGAAAATGAAAGAAGGTGTATTGTATAGGCAAGGTCATGGACATGATAATACCATCTTCCAGTTGGTGTTGCCTGTGGCTTTCCGCCAGAAAGCTTTGAAGGGAGTTCATGATGATTGTGGACACCTTGGAATGATAAGACTTTGGATCTTTTACGTAGGCGATTCTTCTGGCCTGGCATGTCACAGGACGTGAAAAGATATATTGCTTCGTGTAAACGTTGTGTCTGCAGGAAGGCGGATACACATCAGCGGGCTCCTCTCGTAAGCATTACGACAAGTCAGCCTATGGAATTAGTTTGCATTGATTATCTGTCTCTTGAACCTTGCTCAGGAGGGATAGAAAATATACTTGTCATCACTGATCATTTCAGTAAATATGCACAAGCCATACCGACGCGTAATCAAACAGCACAAACAACTGCGAAAGTCTTGTTTGATAATTTTATTGTTCATTACGGTCTACCCGCTAGACTTCATTCAGATCAGGGACGAGCCTTTGAAAGCGGAGTCATTCAATCTCTATGTCAGATCACAGGTATTAAGAGGTCCAGAACAACACCTTACCATGCCCAAGGCAATGGTCAGACTGAGCGTTTCAATCGCACACTGCTGAACATGCTCGGCACTTTGCCTGATGAACACAAAGCAAATTGGAAAGCTTTTGTTCTTCAAATGACGCACGCTTACAACTGTACCCGACATGCTTCCACAGGCTATTCACCGTATTTTCTTATGTTCGGTCGCGAACCCAAACTTCCGACTGATCTTGAATTTGGTTTGTTAGAACAGTCGATGCCGGTGCCCTCTAAATCCTATCCTGATTATGTGAAAAATATCCAGGAGCGTCTGGACTATGCTTATAGATCAGCTCTTAAAGCCTCCGAAAAAGCAAAGCACTCGCAGAAACAGTGTTATGACAGAAAGATTCAGGGAGCTGCTATTCAACCAGGTGATCAAGTTCTTGTTCGAAGACTTGCTTTCACTGGGAAACATAAACTAGCAGATAGATGGCATTCCGATGTTTATGTAGTATTGAAAATACCTAATTTAGACATTCCTGTATATGTCGTGCAAAAGGCTGACGGCCAAGGTCCTAAAAAGACATTACACCGAAATTTGTTGCTACCCTTCACACCGAGAGAGGTTGGCGAGCAACCTGATAATGATAAGGTGACTGTTTTAAGTCGCGTCCCACGAAAATGCAATAGGTCCGTCGCGAATTTGGGAGAGCGATATGAGTCTTCTCCTTCAGATTCAGAGAGTGTTTGCGTTATCGAACGGTCAGACTTAGAGACAAACGCAGTACGAATGTCAGGTACCGATGACCATCTCTCATCCAACCATGACATTAGTTCTCTGGCAGATTCTGAGTCCAGTGAGACTCCGGTGGAAATTCGGTCGCCTAGACGACGACGAAGGCCAAGATGGATGACATCTGGTGACTTCGTTATTTCACAACAATTAAGAACTTTAAGAGATAAAGTTCGGGACTCTTTTATTTTCCGTAAATTCCGTAGACATTAATGGTATGCATGATTCCAGTTGACTTGTCCGAGACCTCAGATGTGTCTTAAGGTTTCAGTTAGGTGGTTTTGTTCTTATTTCGTTCTTTTTTATTCCATTCTGAGCAAAAATCGGGACGATTTTTTGTGTCCAGGGGGGAGTATGTGGTATGTGGTATTTTGGGATTCAGTATTTTGTCTTAAAGGAGCGTAGGAGCGTGTTCCAATCACAGTGCTTAACTGTGAGCGACAGTTAGACTGACCCGCCCCCAAGACCGTGGGAGGATGGGAAAGAATCGTATAAAACCCCGGGCCTGTCAAGCCCCAAGCACTGCGTCTCTTCCCCCAGTCGAGAGCAGGTGTGTGTGTTATTGAATAAACGTCTTTTGTGCCCTACAATAGACTTATATTCTTCTTTGACAGTGTGAGCAGTTTTACCGCCCTGGCACGAACCGAGTGAATGTGGCGGCCTAACCAGCCGCAGTAACAAGAGTGAAACCCCCATCAATGGTTCATCTACACCGTATCTACACCTGCACCCCCACCCTAACACCATCTTGTTACAACCATGTGCTCTTCAACGCTCTGTGAAAGAGAAATTCTGTCACTGGATAATAGAGCTGTTCTTATCTTATCTTATCTTTTATGCTCACACCTACACACAGACCTACACACTCACACACACACGCACAACAATAATTATCCATTTTACCCCCGTCCGGCCAGGTCACCCGTCTGGGGTCCCCTACAACATCACATGCCACATTATCACGAATCACTATCTCCACCGATTCTATCACCTCTCAATCATTCCTTCCCTCCTGCTAACAATCTGTCTATCCTCTCCTTTCTTCCCTCCCGGGGCACCTCGCCTTGCCCTCTTAATGCCCCCATTCATTCCTAGCTCACCCCGACTTCCACCTCCCGCGCCCCATCACCTATTCTTTCCTCCCTTATCGCTAATTACAATCTTAATGTGTGTGCCTTTAATCTGCCCCCGTGAATTCTTTTTTACTCTTTTCTCTCCTTCCGTCCGAGAGTTCCCTCCATTCAACCGTTCGGTGCTTCTACTTTCTTTTTATCTTAGGCTTCCGTTCTCCGGTTATATTGCCCTTTACATCAACATGTACGACGACCGTCACCACCATCACCATCATCATATCATCATCCACACCATTAACATAATCGTCCATTGACATCATTATTATCATTCTCATCCTCACCACCATGTTCAGCATGAACATTACCACTACCACCACCACGACAACCACGACCATGAGCATCATCATCATCAGAAGCGTCATCATCATCATCATCATCACCATCATCACTATCAAAAAATCATTAACTTCGACGACGACGTCGACCATCACCATCATCATCATTATCATCATCCCATCATCATCCCCATTGTCATTATCACCATCATCATCATCGCCATCATCACCACACCATCATCATCAACAACATCGGCAACGACGACAACGACCATCACCACCGCCACGACCATCATAATCAACATGATCATCGTCATCACCAGCATCATCATTATCACCATTACCACCACCATCGCCAGTATCAACATCTTCATCATTGGATTATTCTAAAATGATGGGCTGAAACTACACAAAGTAACAATAATAAAAAGGGCAGTACATCAAATACACAGTCACTGTGACCTGACGTGATGAAAATGAAACAAAAGGTTTTCAGTATGAGGATTCTGGCCTGAGGGTAAAGGACTGCGGAAGTAGAAGAGGAGGAAACGTGTGAATGAAATTGGCACGAATCTTACGGTCTATTTGTTTGACTGTCACTTCATTTTAAGTGTTTCCGCCAATGAAACGAAGAATTGCGCAAATTAAGGATGGAACAACAGTGTTCTACAGCAAACAGGATAAAAACCCACAGAAAAATCTATGGAGTGGCAGTTCCCTTTGCCTTGGCGTGTTATTGTATCGTTTCTGTATTATTTCTTAAGCGAAGCTTTGTTACATACTTTTTCTTTTTGCCATTATTTTGACTGTTGTCAACAAGAATGGTGCTCTTTAAAGACTGGACAGGACTAATACTGCTGTAGGCAAGATATGGCAGCTTTTTTTAAGGCCTGGAATATACTAAGGTGCAGTGATTGTTGTGGATAGGAGGAATGGCAGACGAAAATGGCCAATAAAAGGATAAAAGAATGGAAAGGAGTAAAAACAAACACGATAAAATTGGAAGATGTATAGACTTGAGAGAGAGAGGAGAGAGAGAGAAAGAGAGAGAGAGAGGGGGATAGAGGGATAGAAAGAGAGATAGAGGGATAGAAAGAGAGAGAGAAAGAGAGATAGAGGGATAGAAAGAGAGAGAGATGGATAGAAAGAGAGAGATGGATAGAAAGAGAGAGAGGGATAGAAAGAGAGAGAGATGGATAGGAAAAGAGAGAGAGAGGGATAGAAAGAGAGAGAGAGCGGGATAAAAAGAGAGAGAGGGATCGAAAGAGAGAGAAAGGGATAGAAAGAGAGAGAGAGAGAGGGGGATAGAAAGAGAGAAAGATTGAGGGATAGAAAGAGAGAGAGAGATAGAGGGATAGAAAGAAAGATATAGAGGGATAGAAAGAGAAAGTGAGAGAGAAAGAGGGATAGAAAGAGAGGGATAGAAAGAGGGAGATGGATAGAAAGAGAGAGAAAGAGATAGAGAAATAGAGGCAGACAGACAGACAGAGAATGAGAAAAATGGGACGAGAATGCCGAAGAAAAGAAAAAGAAATTCAGATTTGAAAATAACAAGAATTTGGATGTTATTTGAACTAACAAAAACGCTGGCAGAGACACCGCGAATGCTGAGACGTCGGCAACGCTGGATGATTGTAGAAAGCGGCTTAAGTCCTGTGAGCCCAGAAAGCACTGCGGATTCTGTGGGGGGGGGGGGGTGTATGGGAGACCCGAATTCGATCACTCTTCTAACTTGTCAAGTCTCCAGATATGTACCCAGGCTCAGGGACTTGTCAACTGCTGGTGTGACGGTTATTGTCACTTTCTTGTCACTTCTCCTGCTTTGAAACTGGGACATGACATCTGGGTCAAAGTGTACTAGCAGGGGCAATGCAGTCTGTACGTCGGCTACCTCAGTTCTTGTTTGGTTCTTTCTCCAGTTTCTGAAAAACTGGAGATCTTTTAGCATGTAAAAGAGGTGTAACAGATGCGCACTTTGACACTTGTTTAAACTGGGGTTGAGGCACTTACCAAGCTGTTTCACAGGCCCGATTTATTGTATCTCCTTGTCATGGTAACTAAAGCTGCAAACGTTTAACGCCGATTTTCTCATTTGGTGCAAATAAGAATTACGGTCATGAAAAAAATCGACAAAGTTCTTGGTTAGGAACAAAAAAACAAAAAAACACGAAACAAAAAAACAAACGAATAAAACGATGATGAACCGGCTTAGCATTGATTACAACAACAACAAAGACAATAACAACAAACAAAGGCGTTATTGTTGATGGAGAAAGAGTTAAAACAAAAGTACATGGGCTAAAAGAAAAAATAAATTTTAAGAAAGGAGAAAGTTTGAAAGAAAAGGACAAATCATAAAGCTAAAGCGGCAAACGTTTAAAATCGAATTTCTCAGTTGTCCAAAAAATAAAAAAGGTGGAGTTGGAACAAACCAGAACTAACCTCGCCAGGATTATGTGCGTGTGTGTGTGTGTGTGTGAGTGTTTGCGTGTGCGTGTGCGTGTGTGTGTATGTGCAAGAGCGTAGCCCATTGCCCTGATACTCCCAGTTGACAAGTGTCAATAATAGAAAAAAGGAAAAGGGGGGGGGGTGGGGTGAGGAAGGGGAGCTCTGTCAGATAAGCGGGGAAAAGGTTTGATTAGTTTTTGACCAGTTTTTCGTCGTTGCCCCTCGCCTCGCCCCCCCCCCCTCCCTTCCACCATTTCCACCTTTTAACTCCTGTTTCCACAGACCATTTGATATCATTTCCTTTATTCGTTCACTCACTCTCTAACTCATTCACTCATTCACTCACTCACCCGCCCTCCCACCAACCCACCCACTCAATCCCACCCACCCACTCACTGACTGACTGACTGACTGACTGACTGACTGACTCACTCACTCACTCACTCACTCACTCACTCTCTCACCCCTCCCTCACCCACTCACCCACCGAGCCCACTCATTTAACATCACCCACAAACTCGCACCATGACACTCACTAAATCAATCATAACACTTGACTGATTTCTTTCTCATTAAAAAAAACCCATCTCGTTGAGATCAAACTGGGTTATCATTCTTCGTATTTACCTCTTGAGGATGAAAGTCGCGGATAGCACTTTCTTCTTGTCTTGTCAATGAACTGAAATGGTGTGTCACAACTAAGTGTAACTAGTCATTCACCTATTGTGTTTCTCTTTTTTTTTTTTCGACGTCACAATGTTCCGGTCCGATTTCTTGTACTTCGCGGGTATAGAGCAAAATTGTTGTATCTCCAGGTTTATGAATTGGGGTTCATATTATGGCAATACTGTAATAATGACAAACTGCTTCTTGCAATTTTTTCGTTATTCCGCTATCTTTAACCAGCTCCAAGTTACAGAGAAGCAGTATTGTTGTATCTCCCTTAAAAATGAGATCATGGACAGCAATATATTGTGGTATTTCCGTGTAAGCTCCCATTTATTCATAAACCTGGAGATACAACAATTTTGCTCTACACCCGCGACTTTGATAATGTGTGATAAAACAGTTTCGTTATTATTTGAGAGAACTCTGCAGTTCCCCCTTTAATCATGGGGAAGAAAATGGTGAAGTGAGTTCTCGCCCTCCAGCCTGCCACGCATGAGAAGTTTGCACGCGGCTTGTCGTACAGAGCGCAATGAGCTTCATTTAGCTGTCAAGCCTCGGGCCAACTCACTCACGCACATGCAGCGACATGGAGATCTGATTCATTGCCATCTCACATCAGTCATCTCACATAATATATATTTCAAGAACGACTCCAGACTTTTCAGTGGTGGACCTACATTTTTTTGGGGACCCTGAAGCTTGAACTGTTACGGCGTTCCTTCGCAACCACCCAGTGTAGGGCAACATCCAAAATTTCACTCATTAAAAAAAACGTTCCTTCCGTACCGCTCAGGGATTAGGGGCCCTGGACCTTAAGTTTCATTAGTTTCATGGTGGATCCGCCACTGCATACTATTCGCAAAAATCATGAAAATTGAAAAGAGAACAGACAGACAGACTAACGGGTTCCTCCACTTTAAAAATATCAAAATATGATCAAAATTAGCTTAATTTCATCAACTCTGGATGTCTTTGCTCAAATTTAGAGGAGATATTATATCCATCACAAATGAAGGTACTTGCATTTTCCCTGTTTTCTTGGGCCGCCGCTCTCCCACTCTATTGCTGTAAGGTGTAAATAAAATCCTATATATGAAAATTGTTGTGTGCAATCTTGCTATTACTTGTTATCATTTTATACAATTATAATTGTCAGCTCAGACATAAGTAAATAAATGACTGAATGAACGAACAAGTAATTAAATAATTGAATAAATAAATTGAATGAAGGAATGAATAAATGAATGCATTAATGAATTAATGACAGAATGAATGAATGAATGAATCAAACAAAGAAAGAATGAATGAATGAACTGAATACATGATGGAATGAACGAATAAATGAATGATGAATGAATGAATGAATGAATGAATGAATGAATGAATGAATGAATGAACTGAATAAATGAATGAATGAATGAATGAATGAATGAATGAATGAATGAATGAATGAATGAATGAATGAATGAACTGAATAAATGATGGAATGAATGAATGAATAAAGTAAAAACTAATAAAGTAACAACATAATAAGTAAACAAGTAAATAAATTATAAATAAATAAACAAACAAATAAATAAATACAGAATTCCATAATTTAAAACCACAGCATAATTATTCTCCGCCAAAACTTATATAAATCACTAATATCAATGACAAATCTGTTGGACATCAACAACCAGGTGGGCACATCTACACCTTTGTAGGCCATAGAATAGATAAACAACCGATTACATAATATGGACAAACTTGTATAATTCTAATGAAAAGAACAACAACAAAAAACACGATATACCCTGAAGAATCGACCATTTCCACAAAACAGAAAAATCGATGGCGCCCAGTAAAAACTATAGTAACGCTAATCTCCGTCTCAAGGTTTCAATTATTGACTTTTTACTGGTATCGATTCGACGGATTACCTGGTAAAAGTCCTACAATCGCCCGAGGGTTCATTTTTGTGTTAGTTAAGAAGACAGAAAAACAAGCATGTGGGTGTTTCTATCAAGGGAAAATCGTTTCTTTCTTGATTCTGTTTCTCTTGGCATTTTGGAAAAATCGAACGAATACAATTTTGTTAGACGATATTAAAATATCTAAACGCTCTGTTTGTCCATACATAAAACATACATCTACAGCTGAGTGGTAAAACGATTGTAACTCGGTATTTAAAAATTTTTCAGGACAAACAAAAAGCTATGTAACTTTCTTTATCAGGCTAATTAGTTACAATTCTTAATAAAACGTTATTTAATCCCTAGTTCCCAGAACTCAACTCCCATCTTAAACTACAACCTGCGGACTGTCAAGCATGCCAAATATCTCAATTTCAGTGTTTGAAAACAAACAAAAGTTGACCAATGCCACCCTCGATATTGTACATTAACTCATTCGCTGCGGAAAGCCGAATATTCGGCTCCAGTGCACACCGATTTTCCAATACTAACATCTAAGCCAAACTTCTCAAATATTGAATCCCATCCTGGTTCATTGATTTTCCTTTACTTTAATGTCTAATGTATTAATTATGGCAATGTCTTGTGTTTATACTGGGTGGAGGAAAATACATCCATGATCTACGTCTGAATTTCAAACTGAATAGTGACTATTGAGAGTGTTCCTGTCTTCTGTCCTTACCCACAAAAGTTACCGCAGCTAGGGAATGAGTTAAATAACACCTTGTCATTATATAAACAAGCACTTTCTTCCTTTGCTCACATACTCTCTTTTCCAATTTCCTATCTCCTTAACCTCCACCTCCTTGTCATTTCTCTTGCAAACATATACCTTTTTTTTTTTAATTAGTGAAATTTTAATTAATGAAGCTCTGAGACTCACACTGTAGTAAGGTAGCTCAAAAAAGGCTCAAAGTGACTGTTATCGTGCCGAAGCGCCGTTGAACTCATAACTCAAACTCAAAACCTCCAGATAATTCTTCTGCACCATTCCCTCCCCCCCTCCTCTGCCTCCCCTGTAAACATCTGTGCCCTCGGCCGAAGCTCTTTAAAAGCTGTTGATCTAAGGGCTTCATTAGATCGGTCGGTCCCCTTGCTCTGTGGAAGTCGGGAGGCCGCCTCTAGGACACAGGACACGGAGGCAAACATACACCAGCGGGTCTGGGAAACGTCTAACACTTACTCATAAACCTGTCCCAGAAATGATGAGCCTGTGAGCAAGGGGGGGAATCTCAGCGGATGATTAAAAACGGAAAAAACCAAGGGCTGGGCTGAAAGACAGCGAACTCAGAAGAGGAAGAAGGAACAGAAATGAGAAAAAAAAGAGGATGAAAATTAGGGACGTAAAGAAAAAGAGGACACAAGCTTGAGATTAGAAAAGGGAGGAGATTAGATGTTGTAAAACCGGCAGAGTTTGATGATGGAAGGAGGGAAGAAAACCGGCAGAGTTTGATGATGGAAGGAGGGAAGAAAACCGGCAGAGTTTGATGATGGAAGGAGGGAAGAAAACCGGCAGAGTTTGATGATGGAAGGAGGGAAGAAAACCGGCAGAGTTTGATGATGGAAGGAGGGAAGAAAACCGGCAGAGTTTGATGATGGAAGGAGGGAAGAAAACCGGCAGAGTTTGATGATGGAAGGAGGGAAGAAAACCGGCAGAGTTTGATGATGGAAGGAGGGAAGAAAACCGGCAGAGTTTGATGATGGAAGGAGGGAAGAAAACCGGCAGAGTTTGATGATGGAAGGAGGGAAGAAAACCGGCAGAGTTTGATGATGGAAGGAGGGAAGAAAACCGGCAGAGTTTGATGATGGAAGGAGGGAAGAAAACCGGCAGAGTTTGATGATGGAAGGAGGGAAGAAAACCGGCAGAGTTTGATGATGGAAGGAGGGAAGAAAACCGGCAGAGTTTGATGATGGAAGGAGGGAAGAAAACCGGCAGAGTTTGATGATAGAAGGAGGGAAGAAAACCGGCAGAGTTTGATGATGGAAGGAGGGAAGAAAACAATTGGAGAAGAATTTGATAAAAATGTCTGTGTTGACTGTATTGATAGGGATAGATGGATAGATAGATAGATAGATAGATAGATAGATAGATAGATAGATAGATAGATAGATAGATAGATAGGTAGATAGATAAATAGATAGATAGATAGATAAATAGATAGATAGATAAATAGATAGATAGATAGATAAATAGATAGATAGACAGATAGATAGATAGATAGATAGATAGATAGATAGATAGATAGATAGATAGATAGATAGATAGGTAGATAGGTAGATAGATAGATATAATTCTTTATTTCCAATTAGTCGGTACAGTATTTCACACACGATACCCATACAGGAAACAATAGAATGGCATTGTAAATATTAATCCGTTACATGACTGAACATAACTGCTGGCTCTTGGCTTATTTTATCCATAAATAGATGGTAAAAGTGGACAATAACTAAGACTGGCGCATTTATTATTGTAAACCTCTCATGGACATTTCCGAGACTGCCTATAATTAGCACAATGATTTCACAATGATACCCTATGGCGTTGATCTCTAAAGAAAATGGGTAGTACTTATCAAACTTTGATTTGTAAGCTTTATCAATATAAGCATCAAATGGTATCGATATTTCTACTAGTTTGACTGTTTTTCTTTTTCTGTCAATCACTGTTATATCTGGCCGCACTTCTCTACGATGGAAACCAATAGAGTCACTTTCAAATATAGATGGTTTGAGGGGAGTGTCTTTCAATATGGTCTTGTTTCTGTTGAATGAACGAATCTTTCTTTCCAAAATGTCCAAGATGTTGTTGTGTCGTTGTTGGTACATAAGGTGAAATTTTGTGCAGCCATTAAGGGCGTGTGATGCTGTTTCGCTTGGATGATTGCGCACGACTTGGTGTAGGTGTTGGGGTAATCTTCTCCAACTCACCGTGTCGTAAAGTGCGTCATTGTTGTTGACACCGCCATTTTGAATCGTTTTCGTGTTGTTGTCATCGCAGCCCATTGTTATCCTTCTTACTTTACCAGTCCGAATAGCTTCCTTCACCGTCATCTTCAGCCCTGGTACTTAGGCTAGATCGAAATGCCTTCTCCATAACGATAAACTCACCCCACAGCTGTGGGTCCTCAAATCGTAAAGTGCGTCATTGTTGTTGACACCGCCATTTTGAATCGTTTTCGTGTTGTTGTCATCGCAGCCCGTTGTTATCCTTCTTACTTTACAAGTCCGAATAGCTTCCGTCACCGTCATCTTCAGCCGTGCAACAAGGCCCATACCTCCATATGCCATTCCTGCGTTATCGAGGGCAGCTACCACGGATCCCTCCACCAGAACAGCGAACAAAGCACAGACACATAAACATGCGACTAACCCCGTTAGCTGACCGGAAGTAGATGTAGATAGATAGATAGATAGATAGATAGATAGATAGATAGATAGATAGATAGATAGATAGGTATAGATAGATAGATAGATAGATAGATAGATAGATAGATAGATAGATAGATAGATAGATAGATAGATTTAGTTTAGTTCTCTAAATTTCCTCACATTTTCTTCCAGGCTCCCCCTCTCTATCTCTCTCTTTCTCTCTCCCCTCTCTCTCACATCTGATACCCCTCACCCTCTCTAGTTCATTTCAACCGCTCCCTCCCACTCGTTATCTCCCCTCAATGTTTAGTTCTCTTAATTACTCATTTTAACCCATCCTCTAACGTTTCTCCCTCTCTCGCTCTTTCTTATCATCCATCACTCTCTCTTCAACCTTTACTCTCTTGCGTTTTCTTGACCTAAACTTTTTTTTTTTTTTTTAGCTCTCTGCCTATCTCATTCATGCTTCATGTGTATCATTCTCTCCATCTCCATATTTTTTGTCATTTTTTTCATTTTACATGCACCTTCATCGCAGCATTTTCCTTTTTAACGCATTAGCCATTATCCTCTCTTTCGCTGTCTCTATCTCTTTCTTCCTCAGTTTGGAGCACATGCATAATTAAGGCGTAACCCCCTCCCCCCCCCCTCCACCTCCCACCACTAAGTGCAGCAATAATATTCAAAATGTATAGAATAACCGGACCCAGGGTTAATTTTGCAGAGGTCGTGTCAGGAGCAAAGCTCGCTGCACCGGGGCCTCATCATCATCATCATCATCATCATCATCGCCACCACCATCATCTTCATCATCATCATCATCATCATCATCATCATCATCATCATCATCATCATCATCATCATTGCCATCTTCATCATCATCATCATCATCATCATCATCATCATCATCATCATCATCATCGCCACCACCATCATCTTCTTCATCATCATCATCATCATCATCTTCTTCTTCATCATCATCATCATCATCATCGCCACCACCATCATCTTCTTCATCATCATCATCATCGCCACCACCATCATCTTCTTCATCATCATCATCATCATCACCATTTCCAGCACCATCATTACCATCAACGACAACAGCATAAAAAAAAGTGCTGCTGATAAAGGAAGGCACGGATTTAGTTAGCAAGCGACACGGGGAGGATCGAACAGTGTAAGAGAAGGCGTGGACTCGGTTGACAGAAACGAGTTCGGAATTGACCATCAGGCAAACAGGGGGTAAAGAGACGGGAATACATGAAGATGAAATACAGAGAGAGAGAGATGAGAGGGGCATATAAAACCAAGAAGAAGAAGAAGAAAAAAAAATGAATGAAAATCATGGTTACCAAAAGATTAACAAAGCTCACTGCATGGAGCATCATCACTATCATCATCACCATCACCATCATCATCATCATCATCATCATCATTATTAACGACAACAGCATCGAAAAAAGTATGCTGTAGACACAGAAAGAAGGAGAAGTACAGAAACAAACATGTTATGTAAAATGAAAATTGTAGTAACCAAAAGATTAACAAAGCTCACTCACTATTCATCATCATCATCATCATCATTATCATCATATCCTCACCATCATCATCAACGACAACAGAATCGAAAAAAAATATATGCTTCAAGAAGAAGAAGAAGAAGAGGAAAGAGAACAAGAAATAGGAAATGAAACATCAGGGTTACCAAAAGATTAAAGACAGAATCTAGTTTAGAAAAAAAACAAAAAAACTCGATAATTCTTGACGCGGTAAAAGCTTTCATATCTTCGCCACTCTCCACGGATGATGAGATGGAACCAAAATTGATATGCTGCAGAAAATTAGGGGGGGGGGGGTCGAACGAGAGCAGGACAGATACGAAGGAACACACAAAAACTCAGGCCAAAAAGCGCGTGTGAGATTGAAGAAATCTCGCCCTGATGATTGGGTATTTTCCGATAGAAAACCAATGTGACGGAGAGGAATTAAAATCTGTTCTTACAGACGGGTCAGGAAGGGGGATAAACAGCTGTTGCCACTCACCGCGCATTCTCTCCCTTGTTATTGACATGACAAGACGCGAAAATCAACATGTGTACGCAATTTCTGATGTTCAAGGACGGGGAAATTTTCCAGATTTTTTTTTTCTATTTTTTTTTTCCTGATGGTGGAAACATCAGACTCCATGGCTCTCTGACAACTTTGTGTTGTGGGGGGGGGGGGGGGATGAAAAAAAAAAGGGGGTGGGGGTGGGGAGACGGGAGGAGAAGGGGAGGAGAAGGGGAGGAGCTAGATCGAAATATTGGACGTTTTTTTGTAGGATCAGACAATTTTAAGTTTTTTCGTTCAAAGAATGTTGTGATGATTCAGTGGTAAGCTTGTAGATGGTGTTGGAAGATAATGATGATGATGGCGACGGCGGTGATGATGATGATGATGATGATGATGATGATGGCAATGATGATGATAATGATGATGATGTGATGATGATGATGATGATGTGATGATGATGATGGTGATGATGACGACGACGATGATGATGATGATGATGATGATGATGATGATGTGATGATGATGATGGTGATGATGACGACGACGACGATGATGATGATGATGATGATGATGATGTGATGATGATGATGGTGATGATGACGATGATGATGATGTTGATGATGATGATTTGTATTTGTATTTGTATTTGTATAACTCTTTAATCCCATTTGGGAAATTTTGCCTTTGTGCCATTGCAGCCCAGTTATAACTGGAGCAGGCACGTCGTCGCCACAGTGCAGCGCCGGTCGGCGTTTTTTTTTTTTTTTTTTGGAGATGAGGGGGGAAGGGGAGGGACTGGTAGAGATGAATTTAATTTAATTTTGCCCGGGCAGCGGCCTTTCGGCCTGCTCTTTACGATTTCCAACTGCCAAGGTATCTTTAACGTGCGCAACGTGCACACGGGCCCTCCGAATTTTTTCGTCCTTATCCGAGAAGACTAGGTACTCGATCCTACCGATGGTGATGATGACGACGACGATGATGATGATGATGATGATGATGATGATGATGATGATGATGATGATGATGATGCAGCGCCGGAGGGGGGGGGGAAGATGAAATGGATAATGATGATGATAATGATAATGATGTTGCTGATGATGATGAAGTTTGAATCTTGAGTTTGGATAAAGAACGTTGACGCATTGTGGTAGAAAGAAACAAGACGATAAACAGAATATAACAGAAAGACAAACACAGAAGGAACCCCTCTATCAGAAACTGTCGCAACCCACCATCTTCGGATAATGATGAAGAAAAATATACGTCGATAGAGAAGGTGAACAATTTGAGAAAAAATGTTAAAGTTGTTGATGATAGAGATGAGGCAAAGAAAAAACAAAGTACAAGAAAATGACGCCAGGACTGTCAAAACCAACTAAGTTGAGCCACAGTGTGAGGATCTAGACACTGATTGCAGCCCACACACGTGCAGATATTATAACTCAGCGATTTGGCCGGCGGATTAAAAACGCTGCACTAATCTTAGGTAATCTATTATTAATCCACTTGAAGTGCAAAGAAAGCCAAGGAGGGGTAGTTTTGTCTCCCAGCGGTTCCACAATATACATGGAGATTGTTCCAGAAACAATAAACTCAACCTAAAACAACAACAACAACAAAAAAATCTAATTACATTTTTTGTTTGTTCTGTCAGCCAGAGATCTCGTTCTTGTTATTATTGCCAGAATTGTTTTGGTATGCAAATTGCCTACGGCATTAGGGGATGGACAACAGAAATCTCACATTTGCTCCGTGTTGTCGACACAGGAAAACTTGAACTTTCAAAGGTTCATTTCATTTTGACAGATAGAAGTCAGGGTAATGTGAACCTTCGAAGGAAATGGCCGCTTTCCCAGAGTTAAGTGTGAACAAAACTTATTTTGTCACATTAACTTTGCTCTGTGTTGACTCCACAGGAGAACTTAATTTCTCAAAAGCTCATTATGTTTTGACAAATACAAGTCAGGGTTATTTGAGCTTCGAAGGAAACGGCCGCTTTCCCTGAGTTAAACTGCAAACAAGACCTATTTTGTCATAAAAGTGAATAAAATCAGGAGCGGATTACGATTTTGTAGGCCCCGGGGCTACACATACTGTGAGGCCCCTGGTAATGATTAATAAAAACACCAATTCTGCAGTCTTGAATTCAGGTTATTCAATTTCTACAACATGATGTCAACTTTAGGTCCGTGTAGATGGGTGCAAATGTACCACAACAAAAGGAGAAATTTACAATTTCACTTGATCTCTGGAGGCCCTTAGCTGGCGGAGGCCCAGGCCCTGGGCTGCAACGCGTATTGCCTATGCCTTAATCCGGCATTGAATAAGATCAGAGGTTGGACTGGGCTCCAACTGCAAATTTCTTTTTTTTTTTTTATCTTAAAGTGGATGGCCAACTCCGCTAGTTCAGAAACAGTATGCACAATGAAGATTAAGGAATGGCCTCTTGCACATTTCTCTCTGTTAGTCTGGGCCTTTTCCTCGCTAAGGAGCTGAACAAACATAACCTAGGTCGGCACAGAAAAGAAATTAAAACAAACGCAAGAAAAGGAACCTCCGTCTCCCCCAGCGACCCGCCTTTATAATGCACTTGCAAGAAATCTAAATACGGAGCTTAATGAAACATCTTAATCTGCGCCACCTTTCATTTCGCATTGCAGAAAGTCTCCCTGTGCAAAGCCATTGCAGCTGTTTTCAATATTACTGTATTCTCACTCACACAAAATACGCTATCGCCCTTTTCTTCCCAGCTTGTCTCCACAGACCTCGGCAGTGTATCAGAGACAAACAGATCAGCTATGTCCATTGACAAAGACAGAGAATACACACTTGGCCAGGAAAGTGTTGCCAGACATGAGATCTATTATAGCAGTGAAATAAAAGAAAGAATTCCCCGTATATTTTCTGCCTGTCTTTGATTTGGCTAGAAGATGTATTTGCTGGCTCTTCCCTGGCCACGTCCTCAATGGACGTATGTCCAGTCGGATCTCGTTACAGACCTTTGTTCAAACATCCCCCCTCATTAAATTCTGACCCTCTAGAGAGAAACTGTGACAGACCGGGAGTCCAGCGCTTAGTACCAGTGACATTTCCTGAAGACTGGGCACATCAAGGCACTGACATTATGTTCTAGTAAAAAGTTAAATCCTTAGAAAATTCTATGCGACTTTGGGTATTTTATTCCGCAGAACTTTCCCACGATTGACACATCGGAAATGTCATAATGCTTAACAACCTCAGATAAATGAAAGCTCTTCATAAAGACAAACGCGTGAGTTAAATCTGTTTTTCGTCGATTTTTGTCGCCGACTTGATCTTCACTTGAATCAACTAGAGTGAGAGGCTTATTTCAGTCTCAGTAATTGGTTTTAGGACCTTATATCAGGAGGTTCGCTGCTCTTGGCATTTACATCTCACTTTTCTGGTTTTATTTTTCTTAGTAATGTTTTTGTGGTAGGTTTTATTTTTTTTTAAATTTTGCCCAGGCAGCGGCCTCGTTAGGCCTGCCGTTCTTGCTTTCCAACTGCCAAGGTATTTTTAACTTGAGCAAACGAGCACACGGACCCTCCGAGTTTTTCGTCCTTGTCCGAGAAGACTAGGTGCTCGGTCCTACCTACCGTAGGATCAGGGACAGAACCCCCCCCCCTCTCCACCCACCCACCCAAATTCCAACATGCCTGCACTGGCCGGGAATCGAACCCGGTACCTTCGGCATAGGAGGCTACCACCGTGCCTGTAGATCAAGGTGTAGCCTACCCCCTCGGTCTCACTCGTGTAGGAGGTTCCGTTTTAACCAGACCCCATAGTCCCTATCTCACTCTACAACCGAGGCACACTTAACTCAAAGCGGTGCCAGCCTCACAATCATTGAAACTGGGACAATGCGATAATTATAACATAATCACTGACAGAGTCCCCATTCGTTATTTTCCACCTATTTAATTTGAAACATGACCATCGCGACCATAGTCCTTATTTGTTCTATCTCCATCTTCTGAAAAACTGGAGATCATTCAGTATGTATAGAGAGACAAAAGAAATGCACACTCTGACATTAATGTTTTATTTGAAATGCATTGTGGCACTTATCAAGCTGTTTCACACTTCCGATTTATTCTAACTCCTTATCATAATAACTAAAGCCGCGAAGGTTCAACGTCGAATTTCTCAGTGGTGCAAAAGGTGGAGTTGGAACAACCGAGAACTAAGGCGGCGGAATGAAGATTTTGTTATTTCAAAATATTATGCTCATCAACATTAAATTTTGATGAGGACCTTTACGAAAGTCTGAGAAAATACCATTCAGTTTAAATAATCAATTTTTAGTCATTTGCTCAGTCCTGAGAATGACTAATGCACTCTCTTGATGTGCCTGGTTTTTTTCTGTTTGTTCAACTGTCCACAGCATCATGTATGTATTTAAAATGTAGAATTATTTCGATGAAACACCTGGATACTCGGAAATTATTAATGTTATAGGTTGAATATAGATTATGGATGGTAAGGAAATCGTTTACATATTAACTGACAGACTGCTTGATTTATTGATTCATTCATTAATTCATTCACTCATTCATTCGTTCATTCATTCTTCTTTCATTCTTTCTTTCGTTCGTTCGTTCCTTCACTCATTCGTTCGTTCCTTCATTGAATGTATACATTATTACCACTGACAATATACAAACCACAATGTAGGAATCTGAACACTTTCCCTATTCCCTCAGAAACATGACCGGCTAGGATTTTCATCCAGACTCGACGCAGCCTGGGAAATCTCTCAAGGGAGGAAACTCTAGTGCCAGTAATTGACCTCCCTTGGCGTGCGCCATCTTGACCTTACCGGAAGTGACCCACCATGGTGACCTTAGTCCCGTCAGATTGAGACAAAGGATTTGTCTCAGCGTGAAGTTGATGGTACTGGCTGAATAAGTACTCACGTGCTGAATGCCAAGTACCACCAACCCTTCTGTAACTTATTGGTAATTTATTTCCCTCATTATCGTGGACCAGATTTGCGATGTCACATGATCACTACTCGTTAGAAAAAAATCGCGACCTTAGGTTATTTGTTCCAACTCCACTTTTTCCACAAGCGAGAAATTCAACGTTGTACGTTTGCGGCTTTAGTTATTACGATAAGGACAATAGAATAAATCGGAATTGTGAAACGGCTTGATAAGTGCCACAATGCATTCTAAATAAGTGTCAAACTTTACATTTATTATACGTCTTCTACAGACTAAACAATCCCCAATTAAAAAAAAAAAATGGAGATAGAACAAATAAGAAGTAAGGTCTTTGTCTCGCTTCTTTCTTTGTTTACGGGACTTTTAAATGTTTCTGTGTTTATACACCGATAAAAATTGGCAAACAAACAGGCAAAAATACTATTCCATTTTATAATTTTACCCATTCATATATCGCCGGCTCATTGCGAAACCTATTGTTTCAAATTCTACTGTTCATAACACAATTTGCCTTAATAAAACTCGGGAAATGGAAATTAGTTTAGTATGTAAAGCAAACCCTTGTGCAGTGATCCGAAGACACAAAAAGGATAAGATTAATAATTCTGATAAAAATCACGCCAAGGAGTTCATATCGGAGAGAAGACGTAAAAGCTGACACTATTGTCTGTTGTCCTTAGTAGTGATAGGGAAAAGAGTGAATATAATTAGAAGGATTTTGAAATCTTTTTGAAACTTTTTTGAAAATAAATACGGCCAAAGATAGATAACTAGACCAATCAGTTGGTCGATAGATACACAAATAGGTCGACAAGGCGAATCAGACAGATAAATAGATTGACAAACCAATACATAGACAAAACAGCCCGATCGACAGATAGATAAACAAATAGACAAGATAGATAAAAAGGCAGCATAGACGGAGGTGTGGGTGGATAGACTGATAGATATATAGATAGACAGATAGATAGATAGATAGATAGATAGATAGATAGATAGATAGATAGATAGATAGATAGATAGATAGATAGTTAGATAGATAGATAGATAGATAGATAGATAGATAGATAGATAGATAGATAGATAGATAGATAGACAGTTAGATAGATAGATAGATAGATAGATAGATAGATAGATAGATAGATAGATAGATAGATAGACAGTTAGATAGATAGATAGATAGATAGATAGATAGATAGATAGATAGATAGATAGATAGATAGAGATATATAGATATATAGATAGATAGATAGATAGATAGATAGATAGTTAGATAGATAGATAGATAGATAGATAGATAGATAGATAGATAGATAGATAGATAGATACATAGATAGATAGATAGAAAGATGGATAGATAGATAGATAGATAGATGGATAGATAGATAGATAGACAGATAGATAGATAGATAGATAGATAGATAGAGGGATTATGAATCGATACATAGATAAATCTCATCGACACGTCCACTTTCAAATCGCCGATGCAAAACCCTAAAAAAAAAAAACCCCAGTAATTTCAAATTTTGCTACCTCTGATATCATGAGTTCAAGACCCCGCTCTGGTGCACTTGAGAAGAAATTCCCGCCAATTCCAAGCAACATGCTGTAAAAGATTCGTTCAGGGAACAACTTTATTTGAGAAAATTTGCTCGCTGAGCCAGGCCAATTATGCAGCGTCCGTACACAGTAGGGCCAGTTCTCCGGGAAACGTGAAGTTCGATATTCTCCTGAATGAAAGGCAAATTGTGATTGCCCAATTGCCAAGTCTCCGACTCTTGCTGGTCATGAAGCGGCCGTAACGTTCACAGAGTTTCCTCTTTGCCAAGTATTTTGCAACTTTTCATCTCTTCAAGCCAAATCTTTTTGTTGATTTCTATGGAGAAATGGGTTGGTGCTGGAATGGTGTATTTGGGATAGATATATAGATAGATAGATAGATAGATAGATAGATAGATAGATATATAGATAGATAGATAGATAGATAGATAGATAGATAGATAGATAGATAGATAGATAGATAGATAGATAGATAGAAGGGTAACAAAAAAATTCAAAATCGATTTTACGAACTTTACAAATCTGGCCCATTGCACTTCGAGGCTGTGGTAAAAAAGAACTGTCAGTCTAGATAGGAAGCGCAAAGTCCTCAAAAACTGACGCACTCGGATATTGTTACATCAGTCAGGCTGTCTTTTTCCAACTTTCACGCACTTTGTGGTTTCCTCAATCATGTAATCTCTAATATGTAGCCTCTTGTACTCGTTGATTCAACTATAATCTTCCTCTCTGAGACAAGTGCAGACTACAAGAATCGGTTCATCTGATGACATCTCTTAATCTATCTCTTCTAATGTAGACGTCAGGCTGTGATTTCCTCAGGTGACAATAAAATTCTCCGCGCTTCCCTGGGCTCTGCTCATTTCCAGTATATTGAATTCACGTCTTTAATTAGAGGCGTATAAAAAAAATAATAAAAGAAAAAACGGGAAAAAGGGGAATTCTTACCGATGATACAGAGGCAGCCGGGCCAAATCCAGTTGTGGAATCCATCCGTACCTTAGGCCTTTACGTATCCTCCCTTTGGAATGACAAGCTTCTAATCTCTACTTTCTGGCTGAACTGAAATACACACTACACACTACTTCTACAGGTCTTCCCCATTGTATGTCAAAGTATCAAGCGGATTAGGTGTTTAATTTGAAAGTATTACTAAAAAGAAAAACAACAACTCTACCTTTCTAAAGGCTATGGGCACAGGAAAGTTCAGTCATCAATTCCTCACAAGTTGACGGAAGGGAGTTACAACCTTGTCAATCTAAGGGGACGGCATGTCAACGATATGAACAATGCACACCTTATATTACCGTAGTAAAATATAACAAAATACGTCCATAGTTTGCGGACAGTGGTAAGAAACCCCTCCGGTGGAGCGAGGCAGATGACGATCTTCACAGGAAGAGTGGATTCTTTCATCAGGTATTTCGGCCTTCAACTTCCTGACATCTTATAGAACCCCGGCCACACCGAGTTCATGACTGTCGGTGTTCGACACCCACCTTTTTTTTTTTCGGCGCCAGACTCTTCTTTGAGAGTGAACTGGTACCCGTAAAGACAGTGAGTGTGACTTTGAGTTTGAGTTCGGAGAAATCAGGTCGATATGACAACAGTCATTTTATGCCCTGAAAAGCGAGACGAAAGACAGAATATAAAAGAATGTATAGGACAGAAGGAGACCAGGAACTGTGCGTCTCAGTATCCGCTGTTTGGGGTTCAATCATCACTTTCTGCGAGCCAGTTCTCCACAGTTGTGCTACTTCTGCATGGCAACTCGCTCCCGGATTCCATCTACATTCTGTCTCCTGGTATACGTCGCCCAAATGACAAACTTTAGCTAAAGTTAACCCTAAGGTTCATTCGGACATCATACCATAGTTAAGCCCACAGTGCACTCTATTATTGCCCCCGGCTTTGTGGACTGGGCAGTTAAACCGGATCTTGCGCACTCGTGGGACTGAAACAATTTTGTCTCTCTAGTTGATACAAAGGAAGTTCCAGACGGAGTCAAAACCAACAGTAAAAAAAGCTCGATTCTCTGTGCTTCTAGCTTTACTATATAACACAACCCCTATCCAACAGAAAAAGTGGTCCGACTATCCCCATATGGGGCACCGAATGTTGCAACCCTGATGGAGAGAGCTGTTCCAATTTTTCTGTAAGTTTTACTGCATCAGTCAAGTGGCACAACTCCGCGTTCACGTGAGAAGTTCAGTATTAGTTATCTCCTCTCCCTCCCCCCCTCTCTCTCTTTCTCTTCTATTCTCTCTTCTCTCTCTCTCTCTCTCTCTCTCTCTCTCTCTATTTGCGAGTATAATTTCTCTTGACGGAATATTCTTATTTGAACCGCCAAACAGTTTATTGCATTTCGCCGCGGCCACCAGCACTGCACTTGGACATTTCATTAAATTGTCTCTGACCCCCGAACTCGTTGTCATTGAGAATAATCAGATCTCATTGTCCAAACATTTACTTCATTTTCCCACGACAAAATCCTTCATAGAACCCAAATAATAATAAAAAAAAAGAAAAAAATAACATTGGCCTCTTCTCTCCTGCCACGTTTAGAAGCATCTCAGCCTATAATACGTCTCTATCTTGATTGCCCAGATTTTATTTCCTCATTCCCCTCCCCCCCGCCCCCCTCCTCCCCACTCCTATTTTGGCATCCCTTGCCGAGAGCTTAAGAATTCACTGACCACCCGGCGGAAATTGATTGGCCCTAAGTGTTTTCTAATGGAATTTGGATCCAATCAAAATCGACGTTACAAGAGGTTGGATTGGGCTGCGTAACAACAAATGGGGACTCGAGTCTATCGCTATCATCAACAATTGCTTGCTGTCAGTAGGGCACACAGGCTTGCACAATGGGGAGAGGGCATACCCAGTTACACATTTCGTGTATTCGGATTCGTTCTCTGCATCTCGATATCTTTTTAACCCCCTAGGCACCGGCGTACCACATTATGGCACACAGTTTTCAAAATCTCATGTATCTCATGCCTTTCCCCACAGTTACAATTAGTTGTAATTTTACAGCAGTTTCCCGTCCTTACGACCTATAGAGATGTTTCATCTGTGAGAAATCCCATTTTTAAAAAAAAAACCTTTTTCAACTTTTAGTCTATTTCCACTCCTATGAAAATCAAATTTTGATGATAGTTCCGTCATATTGGGGTTTATACTAGTGTTTTGAGGTTTTCACAATTTTCTGATGATGGGCTTAACATCTGTGACCTAGTTTTTAATAACTAGATAGTGTACCCGGAATTACCTGGGATAAACCTGTGAACCCACCGTTCTGTCTTCCTGTCTGTCTCTCTCTCTCTGCCCTAGAAAGCTTCCCACATGCTATAATCTTACTACAGATTCCATGCGCACCAGCGCACTATGCACTCATTTCTGGCAGGGGATTTGCGCCCACGGAATTGAACGCGTATTAACATCCTTTTCGGTGCGATGGGCTTA
>OZ007575.1:37959345-37974345 GCA_963931925.1 Onchidella celtica | reverse complement strand
TTTAAACCGTCAAAAAAATATAGCAAAAATGTCAATATTAATCATGAGAACCTCTTTGTTGATCACCCTGAAGTTGTATTTAAAAACAAACAAACAAACATTGGATACTTGGTTGTCTTACATGTTGCAATATGGTAGGCTGGGCGGTAGGAGGTTAAAGTACTGGTGTAGACGAATTTGGTGTCTAAATATTGTCAGCTGTTCCTGAGTGATCTGATTTCAATAGCTCATGAAAATTTTATGTCCTTTAAAGTCGTATTCTGTCAGAGTTTGGAGCTCCTCTTCTGTCTGAATTGTCTCCACAACTACTCTGCTGTCTGTAATTTCTTCCCGGGGGACCAAAGGGCTGCCGTGTGAGAAGCACTGGTCCAGACAATGGATGTTTTGTGAAATAATACCTGCCGAAGAGGCGAGCCGATGAGGGAACAAAAGAGGATCAAACTAATTAAAACCCAAGGAGATCCGGAGGAATCAGAATGGGGAGAAGGTGGGAAGGAGAGAATGAAATACGATAACTTAAAAGTAGTGAAAAGAAGGGGAGTGGTAAAAAATAAAAAGACGACTTAACCCCCCCCCCCCCCCCCCCCATTGTGGCGATACGGCAGAAAAACGGTAGAAAAACGATGGGCAAGATGTAGACGTAAAAAGATGATGCAGTGAAGGACATGGTTATTGCGACAACGACAACAACAACAACAACAGGATTAATAACAAAGCAGCAATAAAACAATCATAGAACACCCACTCTTGTCCACCTACGCTAAAGTCCAGAGCGCCCTGGGCATCTTCTTGGCCTCCGTTTTGAGCACTGTGGACTTAAGCGGGACATCGTGCACTTGTGACACTGAAACAAAATCTGTCTCCTTAATTGATTCAAAAGAAGTTAAAGGTCTGAACCAAAACTCACGCAAAACAGAGCTGACTAGCCTCGTTTTTTTTTTCTTCAGAATCCATGGATGGTGCATGACATAATTATTATCGCGATCTCAGATCTTGTTTGTTCTATCTCCCTTTTCTACAAAAACTGGAGATGTTTTTAGTACGCAGAAGAGGTATAACAAATACACACTTTGACACTTGTTTAAAATGCATTGTGGCATTAAATCAAGTTGTTTCACAGTTCCGGTTCGTTCTAAATCCTTACCATAATACAAAAGCCGCAAACGTTTAACGCAAACTTCTCAGTGGTGCAAAAAGTGGATTGGGAACCAACAAGAAGTAAGGTCGCGATGTGTGACAAGTTGAGAGACTGGAAGTTTCTAAATGTCTCCAGGAAATCTGCTTGCTGCTCCAAGTTACTGACAGCCGGTTACAGCGTCACTATTATGGAAGATACAAAATCTTCCCTGTTTAATGAAGCTAATTATTTATCTCACAAGCTACCATCGCTTGAGCAGGTCATGGAGTTCGTTAGTTGTAGGGTCGATGGGATCATCTTGCTTCCAGATCTGGTTATATCTGTGTCTCGGGTTATATGTCGCAAAGTGTAGAATGTCAGAGTGCCAGATTATGCAACACATTGAACGTTTATGCATTATTTCTCGTGGTAATTTTGAAAGGAGAAAATGGCAGGTCGACCCGTGAAGATAATGTTAATTTGCATACATTAGAATAATTATATACATTTATTTCAATCAAAGGTTCATGATTCGTCTAAGGCACTTACTCACTCATTCATTCAATCACCTATTCGTTTACCAATGTACGCCCTGCTCTTATTTTCTCTCTCTCTCTCTCTCTCTTTCCTCTCTTTATCTCTCCACCTCCCTTTGTTTCTTTCGGCCACTAACCAGCTCTCTGTCTGCCTGACTGTCTGTCTCTCGCTCGCGCTGTCTCCCTCACTCATAAATGCATTAACTCCCTTTTCTCGGATGCACTATTTTGCGGTACTAATTAAATCTGCAATCTCACACTCTCCATCACTCACTCCCTGGCTCTCTCAACCACATCCTAACTCATTTACTCTCCGTTTCTGGAGTTATGGTACTGTCAGAGAGAACTTTTCACAGTGGCAGCAGCAGCTGCAACAACAACAACAGCTACTACAATATTAATAATGATAATAAAAATGAAGATGATGATGATGCGATGATGATGATGATGATGATGATGATGCTGATGATGATTCTGATAAATAATGACAATATTAATACTGAAAACAAAGACCATGACTTTTCCAACATACGAACAAAAATACATCAAATAAAAACATGAACAATAAGCTTTTGCAGCAACTTCAACAACCGGCTGAAAACAGTAACACCTCGCAGACAGAAACAATACCATCAACATGACATGTTGATCACGCCCTATGGAAAGGGGTGAAGGTCACACTACTAGATCAAAAACAATCGATACCACACCCACAAAAACAAACTTAATAATCTAGGCTTGACCTACTTCCATCAAAATGCAAAATTACACCCTCTCTCCCACTTGTCGTAGGTCAATACAGAACGGAAGCAAAATCGTGAACGTGCATTTCTTGAACATTGTCAATTCAAAACCGGTGCGACATAATAATATGTATTGATTCAAAAATGTATAACATGTACGTAATAAAATGAACAAATCGCGTGTTATGACCTGCAGCGACGCCGTCACCGATGGAGCTAAATAGGCATGACTCTGGAGTCGGCCTGACGCCACGCGTCATAGCACAGAGCTGATGAGGCCAATTGCTCGCACGTGCCCATCACTCAAACACAGATACATGAAGCGTGTTGAGATTAAGCCGGGCTCATCTCGAGGATATTAGAACGGATCTCTGTATATCTCAGTAGTCTTCCCACCTTGTCAATCTCCTCTCCCAGGACAGATGCGAAGAAATATTTTAGACCAGGCCATGACGACGTGAGTAAAAATGACTGATGAAAATGCTATCCTATCTTTTTCATCTTACTATAGGCCCATTGCGAACGACATCACAGAGTGTTTTTGTTTTGTACTTCCGATACCTAAAATGGCGGGTGGATCAGCTGACGAGTGTAACTTCGAGATATGTCTAAGCGGTTAAAATTCCTGCTGGTTGCATTGCAGTTGACTGTTATGTCAGGGGTGGAAAGGATGGATCTAAGCTGGTCAGACTCCCTATCGTCCGTGTAAACAAAGGAAAGGAAGTGAAAGTGCGTGAACACACGTGTCATTGTTTACTGTAGTTAACTTATTTTTTTAGCTCACCGCCGATTGGTACGCGACGCCTGAAGTGCTCACAGTGCAAATCAGCTAACCAATCAAAATCAATGCTACTATCGCCATGGTTAAGCGTCGGTTCTGACAACTAAAATGGCCGATATCCGCAATGGGCCTGTAATGGAGTTTGAGGGTGAACGCGTAATCATGTAGGGCTTTTTAAACGCTGAGCCTTAAATTCTAAAAAATCTCGTATCATGCATAAGAAGACGCAAAGGTTTAAGTGGGCATATTTTAGTTAAAAGGTCTCGAAGTTTCTTATATTTTGCATATTTTCGTTGATTTTGAGCCACAACTGAATACAACAGAAGATAGGGTTCCGCCATTTTGAGCCCGAAAGAAAAAAAAAAAAAGACAAATAGATAGATAGATAGATAGATAGATAGATAGATAGATAGATAGATAGATAGATAGATAGATAGATAGATAGATAGATAGATAGATAAATAGATAGATAGATAGATAGATAGATAGATAGATAGATAGATAGATAGATAGATAGATAGATAGATAGATAGATAGATAGATAGATAGATAGATAGATAGGGGGAGGGAGAGGCAAAGAAAGAGAGAGAAAGAGTGAGAGAGAGGGAGAGACGGAGAAAGAAAGAAAAAAGTGAGAGCGTGAGAGGGAGAGAAAGAAAAACAGAGAGAGAGAGAGGGAGAGAGAGAGAGGGAAAAGAGAGACGGAGAGAGGGAAAAAAGAGTGAGAGAGAGAAGAGAGAGAGAGAAAAAGAGAGAGAGAATGAAGGAGCTAATGACACACGCCATCCATCTGACTCGCACAGACAGAACTAGCCATTTAGAAACCAGAACGGAGAAAGATAATAGCCCACTGACGCGCACATACACACACACATACGCATGTCAACAGTTGACAAGCAAAAAGAGAAAAGCATAGAAAATACACTTAAGAAATCTTTGTTAAACCCGTGCAATAAATCTATGTATGTATGTATGTATGTATGTATGTATGTATGTATGTATGTATCTATTGATGTATGTATGTATGTATGTATGTATGTATGTATGTATGTATGTATGTATGTATGTATGTATCTATTGATGTATGTATGTATGTATGTATGTATGTATGTATGTATGTATGTATGTATGTATGTATGTATGTATGTATGTATGTATGTATGTATGTATGTATGTATGTATGTATGTATGTATGTATGTATGTATGTATGTATGTATGTATGTATGTATGTATGTATGTATGTATGTATGTATGTATGTATGTATGTATGTATGTATGTATGTATGTATGTATGTATGTATGTATGTATGTATGTATGTATGTATGTATGTATGTATGTATGTATGTATGTATGTATGTATGTATTTATCTTTACCACGATTCAATATCCCCACCTGCACGCATTTTTTGCATTGGCTATTCTGGCGTCCTCATCGGCTATGACGAGGAATTGTTCCCCCCCGCCCCCCCACGCCAACCCCTCCTCCCCACCCCGTCACTTGGGCCACCCTCCACTCTCCACTCTCCGTCCTTGCCTCTGGTAACAACATCAGGAACAGCGCCTAACAGGCAAAATGGGAACACAATAATCTCGACACCGGGCACGAGATGGAGCGGTGTCGTATCAACTGCCAACCACCCTAATGAAATTACTCGGGACAAAAAAAAAAGGGGGGGGGGATGGGTGAGAGAACTCAGCGGAACTTGATCCGTTTTGCACCGGAAGCGGCGGAGAAAGACGGCATGGCCACCCATTACTCAATATCGCCTTAAAAGCATCAAGGAAACAATTTAAGCGCAATCTCTCTCTCTCTCTCTGTTTGTGTCTATCTCTGCGTCTCACTTAAGAGAGAGAGAGAGAGAGAGAGAGAGAGAGAGAGAGAGAGAGAGAAAGAAAGAGACATAGATAGATAGATAGATATAATTCTTTATTTCCAATTAGTCAGTACAGTATTTCACACACGATACCCATACAGGAAACAATAGAATGGCATTGTAAATATTAAACTGTTACATGACTGAATATAACTGCTGGCTCTTGGCTTATTTTATCCATAAATAGATGGTAAAAAGTTGACAATAACTAAGACTGGCGCATTTATAGATAGATAGATAGATAGATAGATAGATAGATAGATAGATAGATAGAAAGATAGAGGAAGAGGGAGGGAAAGGCAGAGAGAAGGGGAGAGAAAGAGGAGAGAGAGAAAGAGAAAGTGTGTGTATGTGTGTGTGCGTGTGTGTGTGTGTGAGAGATAAAGAGAGAGGGAGAAAGAAAGGGAAAAGAAGAATTTTGAGACTCAACCAACACTGAAATCCCTTAGATTTCGATCACTGGTTGTGACGAGAGGCCATGTTACCTAACACAGGAAGTGCCCCTAGCGCTGCAAGGAACTCGGCGCGGCAGGAAGTAATAATATTCTATTACAATGAAAATACTGCAACGATGACAATGTACTGAAATCAGAACGTTTCTTTTGTTTGCTTTTGTTTTTGTGAACTACGGGAACTGATGCAACTGAGACTCAATATTTATAACACAAGGACTTTTAGGAACCAGTACTGTTTGTCTGACGTCTCTCGGTATGTTTATGCACTTGCCAGATTTCACTTGTTATCTCCCAGTGAATTTATTCATGTGTTTCTCCACCAGATTTCTCTGTCTCTCTCTTTCTCTCACTCTCTCCTTCTTTCTCACTTTCAGTCTTTCCCTTCACCCTAGCACTGATACAGGTACTTCTCATACAGCAACCATCTATCTTTCTCTCTCTCTCTCTCTCCTCCTTTCTCCCTTTCAGTCGTTCCCCAACCACCTCTCTCTCTCTATCTTTTTCGTTCTCCAAGCCCCTCCGTTAAGTCTCCCTCGCACTCCTTGTAAGAAAATCACCCTTACACGTGCTAACATACATTTTCAGAATATTATGCTCATTCTACAGATTTGATGTCAAACTGCTCCTACCGAAAGCTTTCTGACCAGATTACAACATGCCGACGTCAAGGAGCATTCCACAATAAGATGTTCTCAAGGACAAAAGAAAAAAAAAAGTCGAAGTGCCAAATGTAATGAAGAATAAAAAAAAAAAAACGTCAACAACAGCGCCATTAAAATGTAAAATCTCATTAAAAAAAAATTCAATAAGACGATGCAAAATTACAAGCAGAAGAAATCAATACACTTTAGAAAATAATGATTCAAGGAAAGTGGCATTTTAAAAATAGGTGAATAAATAAATAAATAATAATCACGATGATAATAATGCAAACATTAGCAACTCAGTCGGCTGATGCAATTTGGATGTAGGAAATAATTAGACTTAGAAAAATGATGATTATAATCAAGTGCCTTTAATAATAGTAAAAATCAAAAAAAATAATAATAAAAATGTGAATCATAATTTAAAAAACAAATACGGCAATCACGAAGTGCAAAATAGAAGAAAATAATAATTAAAATCACGTGGCATTTTGTATTCAGTCAAAAAAATTAAAATAAATAAGTAGTAAGGACCCAAAAGTACCAATAATAGTTAGGATAATAATATAATAATAATAACAATAATAGTAATAATAACAGAAAATAAACCAATCAATAAATCAGGCCAATCTCCAACTATCAAATAATCCAACCACTGACAAACTGACAGTTACGCCGACCAATCAAACCGGTAATGAAGAAAACCAGCCAATCAACGAGCAGTCAACAACGTCACACGCGCCACACGTCAAAAAAACTACTCACCTTCTATAATGATCACAAGAAAAACATCGAAGTTCTGGGGCAGAATCATAGCGCTCCACAATCTAATCCACATGCGGGGACCCGGGAAGAGTTTCCTTCATTAGTCCAGACAGGAAACGTGAAAGTAGTCCTGATATCACTGCGCACTGTGTCAGAGGAAGAAGACAAGCATGTAATAAGGAAAAATGGGACAGTGGCGATAATGACGCGCTTTTGCGAGAGGGATAGGAGGTAATTTAGATCGGAGTTGGCCAAAATAAGGGAAACAGTTGATAAACGAGCTAATGATTGGGCGGTGTAAGGTCAAAACAGCAAGACAGTCTAGCTTACGGTGTAGACATACACTTTTTCCGCCTAGTTTGTTCAGCCCCATGAAGATTGAACAGCAAGACAAAATTATGGTGTAGAGTCAATGTTCTTGTCGTTTTTGCGAGAGAAGAGGTCGTGGGTTCAAATCTGTTGAATTGCTGGATGATGAGGAGGAGGCTACAGAGTTGGTGGAGGATGGACAGACGTTTCGAAGAAGGACGAAGAAGAGGAAATTAAAAATGTAAAATATTTTGCGGTCATCATATTGAAGCCTAGCCTCTCCTTCCCTCTCTTTCTCTCTCTCTCCCTCATACACAGATACACATACACACCAGAAACTCTCTCGCTCATACCCCTTTCTCTATTTCTTTCTCTTTCTCTCTCTTTATTTCTCTCGAGCTTTCGCTCACCCCAACCGTCTCTCAGTCTTTCTGCTTCCGTCACTCCAGTTTTCGTTATTTACAGTATTTCGTTATTTCCGATGTATTCCTCTCTATCTCTTTCTCTCTCTGTGTCTCTCTCCCATCATCTTTGCCTTTCCATCTCTTTACCCACACATTTGTCTCTTTCGTTATGTCTTCATCCCTCCATTTGTTTTTTTTTTCGCGTACCCCTTCTCTTATGTCAGTGTCTATAAATATCTGTATATCTCCATCTATGCCCTCGTTATTTGTCCATCTGGCGACCTTAGTTCTTGTTTTTTCCAACTCCACGTTTTGCACAACTGAGAAATTCAACCTTAAACGTTTGCGGCTTTAGCATTTTGATAAGGAGTTACAATAAATAGGAACTGTGAATCAGTCTGATGAGTGCCACAGCGCATTTTAAACAAGTGTCAAGGTGTGCATTTGTTTTACTTCTTCTACATAGCAAAAGATGTCCAGTTTTTCAGAAAATGGAGATAGAACCAGCAAAGAATTGAGGTCGCCGTCTCTGAGTGACTACTTCTTTATCTTTCTCAGCCCCAACTCTCTCTCTTTCTCTGTCTAGATCTGTTTTGATTTTGTCTCTCACTTCTACTCGCTGTTTTGTCTGTCTATGGACCTCTAAGAGTACGCCCTCACTCAGGTCTGACATCTCGTGTATAACCTTCTCATCATTTCATCAATGATTATCTCTAAACACAGAGTGCCGAGACGACATTTGAACTGTTTACGTGTTTGTTTTTTCTTGTCCGCCGTCTCAAGATCCACAAAAAATATGAAGTTAAAATGGGAAATGTGAAAAAAAAAAAGTGTACACATAACTGTTCTTTAGGGAACCGCAGTCCAATCATTTATAAAGCCAAATAGAGACCAAACGCAGCTGTATTCTCTGGACAACTATAGCTAAGTATGTAAAGATTGTAGCAAAGCCGTGGGAATTACAAACAAACAATAATAAAAAATTACAATAAATCACCAAAGAATTAGAAACTTAAAAAGGGAAAAGGGGGTGGGGTAGGGGGGGGGGGAGGGGGGGAGGCAGGCTTGCTGTCTTCAAAGCCTTTCTTCAGGGAATAAGACAATAATCTCAATTGTGAAATAAAAAATGGTTTAATTGTACTAGTTATGTTGTTGTTGTTGGTGGTGTAGTTGTAGTTGTTGTTGTGTAGTTGTAGTAGTAGTAGTAGTAGTAGTTGTAGTAGTTGGCGTCAGGTCAGAAAAATCTGCTACTGGTAACATGTAATCCAGTACAACCTGTTTCATGAACTGGTACGCTAGCATGGTATCAGTGGGCGTGCACCTGTCGGTGCAAACGGCCAGGGCGGAGGAGGTTTCATCTAACCCAACGGCCACATGCTAGGGCACAATGTGACCCTCAGTACTTGAGTCCTTCATATTGGCACCCGGTAGCGGTGTGGTCATAGGCTTGTTTGCCTAAATCACAGACGAAGAATTGAGCAAACTTCCCGGACGCAGCTTCGAAGCTGGCGGCAGCAGGCCAGTGGTTGATTGATAGGGCAGATGGCAATATACCGTCACTCTGGCCTGGATACCGTGACACAGAGCATCCACCAGTATTGGTGTTCTTTGGTTTGGGTCTTTCACCCTAGTCAGTTGGGACTGCGAGGCTATGGAGTAGCCTACAGGCAGCCGGTCAGGCAATATGACTGTCCCTCTGGCATCCTCCTGCACCTGGATACATTTCCAGTCGTCTTGACCCTGTCTTGCCACTTGGATAAGTTGTGTCCAGGCGAGAGAGTGAGTCTGATGTTTGCGCAGCTCTTTCTCACTAAAAACAAATTCTTTGCGCCAGTCTTAACACTCACCTCGTCTTCTTTCATCTTTGTCTCGTCTTCTTTCCTCTCAAAATTCCAACGGCGATGGGCGAGTGCGGTGGCAGCAGGTTTGGATAGACTGGAAGCTGTTAGCACAGACATACACGTTGGTGGCTGTGGGCTATGGTCGCTTCATCGTCGATTGAAGTGGAGGCGTGGGGAGGCAGCACCCACAGTAGCTGAGCAGCCTTATTTAAGGATAGCACTGCTCACCTCAACTGAGGAAGGGGCTAGAAAAGGTGCCCTAAAGAAAGCCCACTTCACATCACCCTGACTGGTATACCGCGACCAGTGGGGATCCCTGTTTGCGGTCGAAACAAAAAGAAATTCAGCTTACTCAGGCTAGGAGCCTGGAATATACGCACACTACAGGACAACTCAAACAACCCGGAAAGACGCACTGCACTTATTGCCATTGAGCTCAGCAGGTACAACCTGGACATAGTGGCACTCAGTGAGACCAGACTCCCTGATAGTGGCCAACTCAAAGAGCTCAGTGGTGGATACACCTTCTTCTGGAAAGGCAAGGGTGCAGTCGAACCGAGACAGCATGGTGTTGGGTTTGCAATTAAAAATGACCTTGTCAGAAACTTGCAGTCCATGCCAATTGAAATAAATGACAGGCTAATGACACTCAGGATCCCAGTTGGGAAAAGCCAGTCAGCCACCCTCATTAGCGCATATGCGCCCACCATGACAAACCCAGATGAAGCCAAAGACAAGTTCTATTCTGATCTAGAATCTGTCATATGCTCTGTCCCGGCAGCTGATAAGCTGATTCTCTTGGGGGACTTCAATGCTAGGGTTGGCTCCGAAATCTCAGCGTGGCCAAATGTTTTGGGCCCTCATGGAGTTGGTTCATGCAATAACAATGGGTTGCGCTTACTTACTTTGTGCGCTGAATTTGGCCTGTTCATTACCAACACAAATTTTAGTCTCCCCGTGAGAAACAGAACGTCATGGATGCATCCCCGCTCAAAGCATTGGCATCTCATAGACTATGTCATTGTGAGGAAGACTGACAGAAAGGATATCCTTGTAACAAAGGCGATGTGTGGTGCCGAGTGTGGAACTGACCACAGACTCATTGTTTGCAAGCTCAGACTAACATTGAGGCGCAATAGACGCCCTCAAGGGAAAGCGCCACCTAAACGCCTAAATGTTTCAAAACTCTGCTCAGCTGAGAAACAGAGCGAGCTCTCATCAGAACTCTCCTCAAAATTGGATTGCGTGACTTTTGACCCTGAGAACATTGAACAGAGCTGGACTGACCTAAATACGACTGTACACTCTTGCGCCAGCAGCACATTCGGTTTTCCTGTCCGCAAGCACCAGGACTGGTTCAATGATAATGATAATGAAATCAAAGTGCTCATCAAAGAAAAAAATAGTCTCATCCAAGCCCACTGCAGTGACCCCTCTTCCACAGCAAAAGCTGATGCACTGCGTGCATGTAAGGGTGTACTCCAGAAGAAGCTGAGGAAAATGAAAAATGACTGGCTTGAAGAGCGAGTAAGAGAAACTCAGAAATATGCCGGCACAAACAACACTAGAAAGTTCTTTGAGAGCCTCCGAGCTGTGTTTGGACCATCCCGCTCTGGCACTACGCCACTTTTTGCGTCAGATGGTTCAACACGCATTGTTGAATTGAATGCCATAATTCAGCCTTGGGCAGAACATTTCGGAGGTGTGCTAAATCGGCCATCAAATATAAATACTGAGTCCATTGACCGCCTCCCTCAGACTCCTATTAATGCAGCTCTTGCCAAGCCATTCACAGCAAATGAGACCCGAACTGCCACAAATCAGATGTCCTTTAACAAATCACCAGGCGTGGATTCAATTCCTGCTGAGGTGTATGTCTTCGGTGGAGAAAAGCTTATTGAAAGGTTGACCGAGTTGTTCAATCATATGTTGAAAGCAGGGAAGCTGCCACAGGACTTCAAAGATGCTTCAATCATCCATCTGTACAAAAACAAAGGGGACAGCCAAGTCTGTGACAACCATCGGGGAATCTCTCTACTTTCAATTGCTGGCAAAATATTGGCAAGGATGCTTCTGAATCGCCTTCTTGATCACCTCTCGTCAAAACACTTGCTTCCCGAGAGCCAATGTGGCTTTCGTAAAGAGAGGGGAACGGCGGATATGATTTTTGCTGCCAGACAGATTCAGGAAAAATGCATGGAACAAAATAAAGCGCTGTATATCACATTTGTTGACCTCACAAAAGCATTTGACACAGTGTGTCGTGAAGGCCTCTGGAAAATCTTGGCGAAGTTTGGGTGTCCACCCGAATTCATCACAATAGTGCGCCAGTTTCATGATGGCATGCAAGCTGCAGTCAAAAGCAACGGCAGTGTTTCAGAGCCCTTTGCTGTCACAAATGGGGTAAAACAGGGTTGTGTCTTAGCCCCAACTCTGTTCAGCATCATGTTCTCTGCAATGCTACAAGAAGCCTTTAGCTCTCCTCCTCAAGGGGTAAGCATCAAGTACCGAACTGATGGCAGTCTATTCAACCTCAGGAGACTTCAGGCAAAAACCAAAACCAAAAGTACTCAAGTCTGTGACCTACTATTTGCTGATGATTGTGCACTTCTGGCACACGATGAGGATAGCATGCAAAACTGTGTTGATAAGTTCTCTAGTGCCTGTGACAACTTTGGCCTCACAATAAGCACAAAGAAGACGGAAGTGCTCCATCAGCCTACTCCAGACGACAAGTATTCTGTGACCCCAAATATCAAAGTTCATGACAGTCTTCTGAAGGTGTCGGAGAACTTCACCTATCTTGGCAGTACACTGTCTTCCGCGGCTCGTGTTGATACTGAAATTCTCTCAAGAATCAGCAAAGCCAGCTCTGCATTTGGCAGGCTTCGAAAGAGAGTATGGGATGTTGCCGGCATTCGCACAGACACTAAGCTGAAAGTGTACAATGCTGTGGTCCTTCCCACCCTACTCTATGGGGCTGAAACCTGGACAGTGTACCAATCGCATGCCAGAAAGCTAAATCACTTTCATCTGGCCTGCCTTAGAAAGATCCTGAGGATCAAATGGCAGGATAAAATTCCAGACACTGAGGTCCTCAATCGTGCCAAGGAATTGAGCATCTTCTGCCACCTGAAAAAAATTCAGCTACGTTGGGCAGGACATGTTGTCAGAATGCCCGACTCCAGACTCCCTAAGCAAATCTTCTTCTCTGAGCTCTCCAATGGAACGAGGAATGTTGGGGCCCCAAAGAGACGTTACAAAGACACTCTCAAGCAATCACTGAAGGCCTTTGCCATTGATGTGAGTGAGTGGGAAAAGCTCTCGCTTGATCGTGCAAATTGGAGGGCGGCCCTTACCAGAGGCAGCAAAGCATGGGGAGCTGACAGAGTCCAGCAGGCTATCAAAAAAAGAGAACGGCGCAAGAAAAGGCCCAGTGGTACTGAACCAACGGAGCACTCTTGTCATTTATGCGGAAGGGTATTCGGGGCAAAAATAGGACTTATCAGTCACATGAGAAGCCATAAGTCATGAAAGAACAGTCTTTCCATTCTGTCCTCTGTGTCCTTTAGTTCTCTTTATTGTCCATGTGTTGAAATTCTCAACAATTTCTGTTCTTTATTCCTCTGGTGTTGTTAAGGTCATCATCATACCTGATGGACGAACTATTATTATTATTAGTAGTAGTAGTAGCGGCAGCAGTAATAGTAGCAATAGTAGTTGTTGTTGCTGTTGTTGTTGCTGTTGTAGTTGTAGTTGTTGTTGTAGTTGTAGAAGTAGTAGCAGTAGTAGTAGTGGAAGTAGTAGTAATAATAGTAGTAGTAGTAGTTGTTGTTGTAGTTGTTGTTGTAGTTGTAGAAGTAGTAGCAGTAGTAGTAGTGGAAGTAGTAGTAATAATAGTAGTTTAAGTGGTAGTTGTTGTTGTTGTTGCCCGTAGAGAATCTTTGCAGACCGCAAGTGGTTAGTGGGCGCCTCTGGTAGGCTCTCCCTCTGTACTATCATTTTGCCACATTATTCAGTCTATCATCTTACTTCTTCCTAGGACAACATGACCCTTATGGTACCGACAAGCTTTCTCCGAACAAACTCAAAGCTTAAAAAAACGTCACGTAGGGGATGTTTTTAACGAATTTCTTAGCGTTGCCACCCTTTATCTCATTATAGTCGGCATTTTAAGTAGCCCAGAGTGGTTCCTCTAACATTTATAGCAAAATCAGGAGTATATATTTTAGTGCAAGGTTCCCGGCCATTTGACGGCTTGGCCCCCCTACTAAGACCAAACTCTTGGATTTCTCTCATTTTTGTGTGTGATTTATTGTAAAGCGTCTGTATTGTTTGTTTCAAACCCATGACTTTGCGAAATGCATCTCTCTCTCTCTCTTACTCTCTGTTTCTGTCTTTGTCTTTTCTCTCTCTCTTTTTTCTCTGGTCACATTCTAACTTTTATGTGAGCCCTACAGTGAACCTAAATGTTTTTTTCTGAAAATTTTACAGAACAAACCAAAGGAAAAACTATTGTAGTAACAGCATCGCCGTTAGGAAGGGCATCGCTGCCCAGCACTAATCGTCGCCCCAGTGGCATTATCAACACTAACAGCATAATTACCCATACAACTGCTCTTACAGTATCTACCATCAAAGCAATTGTCACTACCACCATGATTCGTCGCCAGTAGCTGCAACAGCCGCAACAACAACAACAAGAACAACATCCAACTAACAGCAGCAGTAACGACAAACGAACGACAACAACAACCTAACCATATTATTACGGATACCACGGGAATTACCATCATCACCGACGGCAATAATAACAACAACAGCAACGACGACAACAACAACAATAAACAAAAAAAGAAAATAACGGTAAATACAAAAAATACAATATAAAAATACATTGTCCGTCTCATGTACAACCCTCGCCTCTCTCCCAATCGTCCGGGTCGACTTCAAGGCCGTTGGACCAATTCTTCGCAATTGGACCCCTCGCCTAATGTAGTCTTGCCAAGTACACACAACAACACACTGCAACACATGCCTAAAGACCACTTTGCAGATTTTACAGAAGACAGCGACGATTATAATTAATTATTGTACCCTGCATTAGGATAATCTAGTCATGTCAGGTTCACATAACACCACATTGCAACATGTACCTAATACCGCACTGCAGGTTTTACAGAGAACAGCGACGATTATAATTATTGGACCCCGCGTTAGGATAAATCTAGTCACGTCAAGTACACATAACACCACATTGCAACATAACATGCCTAACACCACACTGCAGATTTTACAGAGAACAGTCAACGATTTGGATCCTGCGTTAGGATACTCTAGCCACGTCAAATACACAAAACAACACAATATTGCAACACAATACCTAACACCACACTGCAGAATTTTACAGCGAACACTCAATGATGATAATTATTGGACCCGCATTAGGATACTCTGGTCACGTCAAGTACAAAAACAACATAATATTGCAACATATACCGTACACCACACTGCAGATTTTACAGCGAA
>OZ007575.1:37945498-37946645 GCA_963931925.1 Onchidella celtica | reverse complement strand
TTGTGTTGCCAAAATTTATATAAATATTAAGAAATCCGTGTATGGAACAATATTTACTCATGTATGCAGTTTTTTTAAAAGTGTTTACTTGTATCAGTTTCGGTAATCACAAAGTACACAATCATATAATACTAAATGTTTTCAAAATCTTGACTGATGATTGTTTTAAATAATGCTGAACGCATTAAATACAGTAATGAACTACGGGTACATCGAGGAAAATATAAAATTTATTGTAACTATGATGCAAAAGGAAAGAAAAAAGAGCTCAGCCAACATTATTTCCAGAAGCCACAATGTCATATTGATGGTCAAAGAGCAGTATCGTGAGCCGCAGTTTGGCAACTCCTGGTATAAATAAATCACATGAGAAATAAAACAAAAAAATAACAGAAAAAAGAGAAACATTGGGCAGGGGGAATTTGTTTGTTTAAATGCTCTAAGAGATGATAGGTTATTCATGAAAGCATGGTGTCTCCCACTGTCTTTTATGCCCCGAACATTCATTCTCATGGTTGGTTTGCCTCCCCCCCCCCCCCCCCCTTTCCAAAAAATAAAACACGAAAAAAAAAGGAAGTCCAAAAGTCTGTAATAATGAATTCTTTAAATTCTAATTCTCTCTCTCTCTCTCTCTATATATATATATATATATATTTATATATATATATATAGAGAGAGAGAGAACTTTATATATAAATATATATATTATGTTATTCCATTATGCATGGCCACATTCCGGGCAAATTTCCGATATGAACTGATAACGCCAAGTCATTTCTAAAAGGCATACTGTCTGATCTGCTGTCTCCTCCTTAACGCATGGCAACATTTCATTTCAAACTTGAAAACGCCACAGCGGGAATTATTTCTCGCGAACACAAACAAATTGGAAGATTGCAGGCAACCCCCAGCATACGTTACCAACACAGAGTGATGTAGAGTAATAATTATTCTTTATCTTCTTTTGTGTACACTAGATACACGTGCAAACTGTCTATTAATAATAATTATAATAATAATGGAGATAATTTAGACAGCGCCTAATCCAAACAAGTTCGCTCTAGGCGCTTTACAGAAAGTCTTGTCCTCTCGTCTTGCACCCCTCTCTCTCTCTCTCTCTCTCTCTTTCTTTCTCTCTCCCTGTCTC
>OZ007575.1:37915498-37940498 GCA_963931925.1 Onchidella celtica | reverse complement strand
TGATGCATAATTAAATAATTAGGCGACGAGCCAAACTGTCTGGTGCCTATGCCAGCCTTGATGTGTTTTAGCCCTAAGAACTGTCTTTGCTTTGTTGATCATCTCCTTCCGTCACGAACGTAAATCATTACCGCCCCTTCGTCTCGCTTACAAATTTCACACATTTCACACTAAACAGTTTGTACGGTCTATAAATAACCTAGTAAATCTGCCTAAACAGAACATGTCCACCCACGTCTAGCTGTTCAAACAAACGAGGTGCTCACCAGGCTGCACATTTTTAAAATTATAATTATTTTTTTTTTTTGGTTTCGTTGCAGGTGCTTAACCCTATTACAAGGGTTGTGTTTGACCCGTTAAACAACTCATTGGTGCCGACAGGTAGAAACATGGGTTTAAGCCATGCGTTAAAAAAAAAAAGGGGGGGAAAATGCGGAATTTCAGGCATTGGCGTAGAGTGGGTTGCCAGCGCCGCAGGCAAAGGCAAGTATTGCGTCCCCCCTGCCCCCACCGACCCTTGGACTGTGACCAGTCCCAGAGTCCCTTCCACCAGTCCAGTACTGAACCATTCACATCTCCCCCCCCCCCCACCCCCCCCCCCGAAAAAAAAAGAAATCACGTGTACTGTATTTTAAGTAAATACTGATGTACTTAAAGTAAATTGCATTTAATGTGGTATACTCAAATTAATGTATTTGGTTTTAATTAGTGAAAAATGTATTATTGAAATCTACATTGAAATCTCTCTCAATAGACAGTATTGCTAGGTAACTCAGTCTTTCTTGGCACATTGTAGATCTCTGATAAGTTTTGATTAATATATTTTGAGAAAGCGACAGTTTTGAAATTTTGCCCCCCCCCCCCCCCACCCACACACACACGCGATACGCCACTGATTTTGAGAAAGCGACAGATTTGAAATTTTGCCCCCCCCCCACACACACACACGCGATACGCCACTGATTTTGAGAAAGGGACAGTTTTGAAATTTTGCCCCCCCCCCACCCACACACACACGCGATACGCCACTGATTTTGAGAAAGCGACAGTTTTGAAATTTTGCCCTCCCCCCCCCCCCCCACACACACACACACACGCGATACGCCACTGATTTTGAGAAAGCGACAGTTTTGAAATTTTGCCCTCCCCCCCCCCCCCCACACACACACACGATACGCCACTGATTTTGAGAAAGCGACAGTTTTGAAATTCTGCCCTCCCCCCCCCCCCTCCACACACACACGCGATACGCCACTGATTTTGAGAAAGCGACAGTTTTGAAATTTTGCCCCCCCCCCCCCCCCCCACACATACACACACACGCGATACGCCACTGATTTTGGGGGTTTAAAAAAAGAAAAGTCTCATCAGAGCGCGTTGCACAACGGGAGGAAATTGTACACACAAAAAGTTAATAGGTGCACAATCTCAACACAAGAACTGGGACCGAAAGACACGCTCACACAAACATAAGGGAAATTTTTTAAAGGTTTTGTTTATCATTTTCCGCCATGATTCTGGTTGGCAGAACAAAGGGACTGGAGTAAATTGGATTAAAGTTTGCTAGAGAGAGAGAGAGCGTGTACAAAATGGGGAAATGCATCTGGAGAGAAAGCCATTCACACAGAGCAGTGGCGGATGAACAAAAGTGCAGGGTTTTGGTGAAGTTCTTCTCCAGTATAGGATGCTAATCGGGAAATTAGTTCTTGTTTATTCGAAACTCCACGACTGAAAAATTCGACATTAGACGTTCGCGGGTTTAGTTCTTGATAAGGAGTTGGAATAAATCGGAACTGTGAAACAGCTTGATAAGTGCCACAACGTATTTTAAACATGTCAACATGCCCATGTGTTATACCTCCGTTGCATACTAAATGATCTCCATTTTTTCAGAAAATGGAGATAGAACAATAAGAACTAAAGTCGCCTTTTGCTAAAGAGTTTAATGTACACAGTGGGAAACTACAGCCATCTGGAGAAAGCCATTCACACGGAGCAGTTGTGGCTGAGCAAAAGTACAAGACTTTTGGCGCAGGATGCCAATAATTTCACATGTCAAAATATGACCAAAACAAAGAAGAGAGAAAAAGTTGTATGTAACAATGCCTCAAGGAGGACAATCAGCACAGAAACCAATAAAACACAAAGTAACTCCCAGATGAGTACCCGTAATTGTGAAATATTCCACGAATTTTTCATTGTATATTATACAAATCTGATATGGGCCAACAGAATTAAATTTATTTAATAAAAAAACAACTCACAGACAATCATTGAATAAACATCAAATAAAAAATCACGATAGACTGTTAAAAAGAAAGAAAATTGGCACAATGCATCTCTAAAGATGGTATAATAGTCATTAGATTTTATAATACACGTGAACTATTTTTCTATGAGAAAATGTAAGACGATAAACGGGGATGGAATTAAAAAAAAAATTAAAGAATTTGGAATAAGTAAAATTTAGGAACGGAATTTACACCTGGCTTAGAAAGCTTAAGTCAGGCTAGGGCATTTGCTGCGTTGCCTTTCACTAATGCCATTGACAGGCGTTGGTGGAGTCGTGGACTTTCAGCGATCTTTCCCGTTTACTTGACAATCTGATATTGTAAATAAAAACATTGCGACTGTCTTCGCTGCAGTTCACGTTTAGAAAGTTATTCAGTACAATTATTTTCTCGCATGTTTCAATGTAAAAGACTTCGTTTAGGTCATAATAAATTGACCAGTGACTTCGCTGGACGTCTTCATTGTGGACTTCCTTCCTTCCTTCCTTCATAGGAAAACACAAAAATGTTTGGCTGTAGGTAAGATTTCACGATCTTAGTTCTTGTTTGTTCTGTCTCTATTGTCTGAAAAACTGGAGATGTTTTAGTATTGTACAACAGACACAACAAATGCACACTTGTTTAAAATGCATTGTGGCATTTATCAAGCTGTTTCACAGTTTGGATTAATCCTAACTCCTCACCACAATATTCAAGCCGCAAAGGTTTAACGCGGAATTTCTCAGTTGTGCAAAAAATGGAGTTGAAACAAACAAGACGTGGGGTCGCGATTTACATTGCAGTAAAGTACGGGCGAACACAGTGACGTCAGTACTGAAGTAAATACAGGGCATTTCATTCATCAGAGGAAGCAACCGAGAACATGCCATGGTCATATCTGATTGATAATTATAGATAATCATGATTCTCGGAGTCAACGCTGAGTCACATTACTACAGTCCACAACTGTCATCTTACACAATTTGGGGGATCAGTCAATGTCATGGCAAATACATCAGAGGGATCATATTGGGGGAAAACTTACCAGTTCCCTTGATTTCTTTTTTCTTTATCTATCTATCTATCTATCTATCTATCTATCTATCTATCTATCTATCTATCTATCTATCTATCTATCTATCTATCTATCTATCTATCTATCTATCTATCTATCTATCTATTTATCCATCAATCTATCAATCTATCTATCTATCTATCTATCTATCTATCTATCTATCTATCTATCTATCTATCTATCTATCTATCTATCTATATCTATCTATCTGTCTGTCTGTCTGTCTGTCTGTCTGACTGACTGTCTATCTATCTATCAACCAATCTGTCCGTCTATCTATCTATCTATCTATCTATCTATCTATCTATCTATCTATCTATCTATCTATCTATCTATCTATCTATCTATCTATCTATCTATCTATCTATCTATCTATCTATCTATCTATCTATCTATCTGTCTGTCTGTCTATCTGTCAGTCTATTCATGTATCTATCTTGTCATCTATCTATCTGTCTATGCATCTATCTATCTGTCTGTCTGACTGTTTGTCTGTCTGTATATCTATTTATCTATCAGTCAATCTGTCTGTCTGTCTGTTTTCTATCTATCTGTATGTCTGTCTGTCTGTCTCTCTGTCTGACTGTTTATCTATCTATCAATCAATGTGTCTGTCTGTATGTTTGTCTATCAATCTATCTGTCCACCCGTCTGTCTGCTTACCTGTCTGCCCCGGCTGTCTGTCTCCCGAGCTGCCTGCCTGTCCGTCTGTGTGTCTCGATTCTCAAACACCGACCCAGAACCCAGCAACCAATGATAAATCTATTACCCACCTCCCTATCATAACTGTATAAATATTTGGAGATAACTGCTTATTCCCGGAGCCTATACTAAAATTATCCTTTTTTATTTATCCATGATGCTTTTTGGCCAGAACATCGCCATTCTCTGATATGTTTCAAAGAAAATAATATATGGGCATCTATAATCTCCCGCCATCCTTTCTTCACAACAGACACACATACACATTTAAGAATTCTTCGTAAACATACGTTAAAAAAATGGGGGGCGGGGGACCACGTGAAGATTATTATTATTATTAAAAAAAGAAGAGTTTAGCTCAAATCTATATACGAATATTGGCAGCTCACCAATACGACATCTCCACGACAACTTTTTCTGCTTCTGGAGACGTCTCAACCCAGAAAGAATATGTCAGAGATAATTCTGTAGCAGATTAGAGACAGGGTTATCGGACTTGACAGAGACACAGACTGCTCATCAGCTCGACGCCATGTGGAGGGCTTTCCTTTCATCCGAGAGTTTTTTTTTTCTTTTTGCTTTTCCTATCTTGTTTCATTTTACTGTTGTATATTTCTTTTTATTTTATTTTTAGTTGTTGTTGGTTTTTCCAATCTCAGATTTTCTGGCCCAGGCGTCTTCGATTTTTGGTTTGATGTGTGTTTTGCTGTCTCGTCTTTACAGTCAATGAGGAAAATTTGATCCAAGTATTGAAAATTAATGTCGTTGTTGTTATTTTTTGGGTTATTATTTGTTGTTGTTGTTGTTTGCGTATGGTTTGTTGACGTAGTTATTGTTTTAGGCATGATAGTTCTTAACTGACCGTAGGCTAAATATTCAAAGCCAAATAGAGAAAATACTGAGGTGAACTCCCTGTTCGGCCACAGATTACTATGTAAAAGTGGTCTAGAGGCAAGGTGCTCGCCTCTCATGCCGAAAGTACCGGGTTCGAATCCCGGTCGGTGCAGGCATGTTGGAATTTTGGGATTTTTCTTATATTTCCCTGTCCCTGGTCGTATGGGAGGTACCAACGAGCACCTAGTCTTCTCGGATGAGGACCAAACACTCGGAGGGCCAGTGTGCACAGTGCACATTAAAGATACATTGGCAGTTGGAAATCGAAAAGAGCAGGCCGAACAGGCCTCTACCTGGGCAAAATTAAATAATATTCATCCAAAGTCGCTCATGTTGCATGACGCTGTAGTAGCCGCAATAGGTTATCAAACCACTACCAACTGCTTTACTGGACACTGTGCTAAGGGGCATAAAACATCTATCGATATATACGAGGTACATCAGATATATTACAGATTCATAATAACTGTCGAGATCTACAAGGTTTATGAAATAGCCGAGATGGACGAGGTTTATACGGCAGCCAAGATTTGCGAGGTTTATCCACCAGCCGATATCAACGAGGTTTATAAACACTCTTAACAACACGCGTATCACAATATCGTTTCACAGAACTCCATTAAGAGACGATATTTACGCGCTTCATTATTTCTGCATATGATTTTATTGGCCATTTCCTGGAGAGATTTGCCATTGAGCGGGTTGGATGACCTGATTTACTCTAATCCAACCATCTTATTTGTGGTTCCGGCAGGAAATGAATGCCTTATTCTGTTGAACTAGAAACTGGCCACGTCCAACGATAAAACACATTAAAACTCAAATGACTGAATATTTGGGATTGTTAAGTGATGTTAAAATCCTGTGCCTTGTTCCAGCGCAGTGTTTCTTAACCCTCTCCGCCCACCACAAACCGTTTCTATTGAACAGGAAACTGGCCACGGCCAACGATAAAACACATTAACACTCAAATGACTGAACATTCGGGATTATTAGTAAAAATTATATGCCATGTCCTCTTTCTAGCTCAGTGTTTCTCAACCCCCCCCCCCTCCCAACCAGAGAGGCATAGCAATATTTTGGTGGGGCGCAGGACTTCACAATTGAGCACAGTGATTTTTCATTGACATCTTAATCTCACTCATAGTGCATTTTTAGTTATCTGTATAGATAAACTGCTGTTTATACTTATGTCGTGTTGATAGTTTCCTTGTTTGTCAAAGCAAAGCTCCCACTGAAGTAAGACACACGTGAATAAAACTTGAAATTATGTTTAAATTAAAACTCCTTTTGACTGAATATATAAATATTCTAAAACTTGTTTTGTATACTCTGTATACTAACTTTTTATCCGATAATGGTGGAGCGTACGTTCGTTTTTGAAAATTGAATTGGGGCGTGGGACAAAAAAGGTTTTTCCCACTCTCTTTCTCTCCTAGTATTCTATTCTCCACTCTTTTCTGGCGTCTACTATTGTGAACTTTCTTTCCCTCTGTGCTAAGTATGCAGAATCAAGTCTGTTTTGCGTCGGTTTAGACTTGTTTTTAGGTCTTTATTTCAGGAGTTCTCGCTGTCCTTGGCATTTACACCTCACTTTTTCATGTTTTTATTTTTCTTGTTGTGATAAGGATTCGTTTTTGTTGGGTTTTTTTTTAGAATTTTGCCCGGGCAGCGGCCTTGTCCGGCCTGCTCTTCACGATTTCCAACTGCCAAGGTATCTTTAACGTGCGCAATGTTCACACGGGCCCTCCGAATGTTTCGTCCTTATCCGAGAAGACCAGATGGTCGATCCTACCTACCATACGATCAGGGACGGGAAAGTATGAGAAAAATCCCCAAATTCCAACATGCCTGCATCGACGTTGGTTTAGTCTCAGACATGAACTTTCTTTGAATCAATTATCGAGACGGATTTATTTCGGTGTCACTAGTGGGCGTGGTTCCGTCCAACTCCATAGTCAACAAAACGGACTTGAATCTGTGCGCTTCTAGCCTTTGTTTACCCCCCGCGCCCCCCCCCCCCCACCTTTCCTCGTTCACAAAATTGTACAGGGCGTCTGTCTGTTCGGCCTTCTATTATCATGTTTTGCCTCCATTTCTCATTGTCCTCCTCCTCCTCCTCCTCCTCTCTCTGTCTCTCTTTTTTTCGATCTTATTTTTCATTGCTTTATTTTATTGTTGTAATTTTTTTGTTTTATTCTCCAGGCTCAGATATTATTTTCAACCCTGGCGTCTTCAGGTTTCTGTTTGATGCATGTTTTATGTCTGGTCTTTATAGTCATTCATGGACATTTTTTATCCTCATATAGGAAATGTTATACGTTATTTTTTGTTGTTGATGTTGTTGTTTCAAATGTATTTATTCACTGTCATTTCCACATCCCCCCCCCCCCCCACTGCATATAATAATGCAAATTTTCCACCGCCCCCACAAAAGTTTAGCTGTTTAATAATACCTGTGGGAAAGTTCACTAAACTTTTCTACCTTTTCTATAAAATGTAGCAGACTCAATGGCATCGTTTCATATTTTTTTTTCAATGGTTAATATGAAATAACATACAAAAATATGAAGGAAAGAATATATAAAATAATAATAAATAAATAAATAAATAAAAGAACAAATAAACAAACAAATAGATAAAAGAATAAATAAAAAGAATAAACGAATAAATCAGTCAAAAGTAAACAGATAATTAAATAAAAGAGGCAAAAACAAAAGAATAAATTAATAAATAAATAAGTAAGTAAGTAAGTCAGTAAGTCAGTAAGTAAGTAAGTAAGTAAGTAAACAAACAAATAAATAAATAAATAAGTAAGTAAGTAAGTCAGTAAGTCAGTAAGTAAGTAAACTAACAAATAAATAAATAAATAAGTAAGTAAGTAAGTCAGTAAGTCAGTAAGTAAGTAAATAAGTAAGTAAACAAACAAATAAATAAACAAATAAGTAAGTAAGTAAGTCAGTAAGTAAGTAAGTAAGTAAGTAAGTAAGTAAGTAAACAAACAAATAAATAAATAAATATAGCCTAACAGATATTTTTGTTTCCTTCTCCAGTTTATTTTGACCCCTATCTCGGCTAACCCCCCACCCCATCCCAGCTCCACTTTTTTTCTTTTATAGACAACTCAACATTCTCACTGGTATGATTACATGTACACACTTGTACATTTCATTTTCTCCACCTCGCCCACCCCACCCCCCCCCCCCCACTCCACATTGCTCTAGCATCCATAACCATATAGAAACACCATCAGGTTTGCTGTTGTCATGATTCGGATGTTGTTAAAACTCACGCAGAGAGTGAGTTGTTGTTGTTTTACCAGGGCCATGAGAAATTGGCTGGTGGCCTTGAACGGCCCTCGCGAATTATAGTTGGTGAGTAAATAAATGTAAAGTTAAACTGTTAGATTCACGCTTGTGGGTTTTAATGTTCGTGATTAATAAGTAATGGAGTAGGGGTGAAACAAGGTGGGGCTAGTTGACATTGTTAAGTATGACTAGACAAGTTTTTGCACGTTAACTGGCTGGTAGAATAGTGCAGACGTATTACTACAATTAAAATGGTGGGAGGTTTCGACCTATGAGATAGCTGAACTAATTGGGCCAGCGGACTAGCACGCTGGGTAGTTAGATAGTATATAACATCGTGTAACGTTCAGATTAGGTGAATACAGGCGAGCAGAAGCATCGTGTCGTGAAGTATCTCCGGTCGACCAGTACCTGAACTGTGTGCTTTGAAGACAAGAAGTCCTTGCTAACGGACTGACTGAGCTCTAGAAAGAAAGGTCTGAGTGGGCTGACTTTTGAAAGCCCACGCTGCGCTATTTTGATGTTCGCGCCTCTCAGTAGGCGTGAGCAATGGTAATATATCTTAATTATTCAAGTATAATAGAGATCGGAGATAGAGAGAGAACTACAGCCTCATAGGAAGACTAAGGAAACCCCAGCTGGCACTCGACCACGAGTGTCCTGTATGATAGATCTATTGCCATAGTATGATTGGAATAATATAGCACATTGTTGATGAATTGAATAGTGATTGTGCATAAAATATAGTCTTTTGGCAACTGCTTAAATTACCTACAAGCCGAAGAGTGCTTCTGTAGGCTTTGAACGTACTGGGCTCTCCTAACCTTTAAGCCCATATGATTTATGGAGAGTTTGCCTGGCGACTGGCCAGTGGCGACTCAACTGTCACTTTAAATTGATATCTAGTTTCGTATAATATACCTATTTACTATTGATTGCAGTACCTCCATAGCTACATGAATATCATTGGTTAAGTTATTAATTAGAGTTTTTGGTTTGAATATATACCTCTATTGTCTTTTGTTTTGTTATTAATATTTATGTAAACTATGGCCTGACCGGCCTGACATATATACGCTCTAGTTATTTAGTACTTTTCTTGTGTGGTTGTGTCCGAGTGTGAGTTAGCTGCCTCTCGTGCAGTCGTAACATCCCCAAGACCCTAACTCTGCTCGTGACAGCTGTGATCTAACATTCTTGCTCTCTGGCACACAGAACCAAGCAGTATTTCCTCCCACGAAAAACCCCAACCTTTATGTTAAGTTGGAAGATATTCAAAGTTCATATATTAAGAGAAACAAAGAAAAACCAAACAAGAAAGCCTTTCGAGAACGAATAAAAACAATTATGAACAGTGTGACAAACCAGAATTCACACAGTATTGCTGTGACTACAGCTTAGGTTTGAAAACAAAAAATAAGAAGAGAGAGAGACAGAGAGGGGGGGGGGGAGAAAGAGGGGGAAGCGAAAGAAAGAGAGGGACAGTGTGTGACAGAAAGAGAGAGTCAGAGAGGGAGAGGGAGGAAAAGAGTGTGAGAATGAAAGTGGGATGGAAGAGAGTGAAAGAGAGAGAGAGAGAGAGAGAGAGAGAGAGAGAGAGAGAGAGAGAGAGAGAGAAAGAGAGAGAGAGAGATAGAAGGTGGGGGGTGGGGGGGGGGGGATAGAGAGATGAGTAAACAGAAAGAAAGAGAAAAAAATCAGATGAGACAATAAAAGCAAAAAAAATAATGATTAATCGATCATTCGATCAGAGATAAAGCTATTTTTGGCTTTCAATAATTGGCCTCGCTTGGTTGTTGATTGGTCGGGTCCGCTTCGCCTTGCATTTGTCGAGGTTTACCATTCTAGCTGAATATAGCATGCTGGGGATATTTATATAGTGTATGTCCTTTTCTAGTTAGGAGGGTCACGGTGATCTGGTATTTATAAGGAGAGAGTGACAGAGAAGGAAAGACAAGGGGAGAGAGAGAGAGAGGCAAGATTAGAGAAAAGAGAGACAAGGGAAAGACAGAGAGAGAAAGACAGAAAGACAGACAGAGTGAGAGAAAGAGAGAGAGACAGAGAGAAAGGCGGAAGAATAAAAGAGAGAGCGATATGGGAGAACGAAAGAGAAAGAACGGAGGAGAATGAAGAAGAGAAATCAGATAGGTAAACCGGCAGACAGAGACTGAGACAGACAGACAGACAGACAAACAGACAAACAAAACTAGATAGATAGATAGATAGATAGATAGATACATAGATAGATAGATAGATAGATAGATAGATAAATAGATAGATAGATAGATAGATAGATAGATAGATAGATAGATAGATAGATAGATAGATAGATAGATAGATAGATAGACAGATAGCTAGATAGACAGATAGATAGATAGATTGATAGATAAATAATAGATAGATAGATAGATAGATAGATAGATAGATAGATATATAGATATAGATAGATAGATAGATAGATAGATAGATAGATAGATAGATAGATAGATAGATAGATAGATAGACAGACAGACAGACAGACAGACAGATAGACAGACAAACAGACAGACAGACAGACAGACAAACAGACAGACAGATGGAGATAGAGAGGAAGAGATAAATACATTCATAGAAAGAAAGAACCACCAACCTATTCAACTTACATGTCGAGATATCAACGGATTGCGAAATACAGAACATCCTAAACCAATATTTAAATAGATGCCTTTCATGCCTTCGTGAGAAAGTTCGTTATCATGAGTTAAAAATTCTCTGCAGCGAAAAACAACAACAAAAAATGGTAAAATCCGATTTTTTAAAAGGCATTTAATCATATTGGGTTTTTAAGCTTATTCCATCTGACAAAGTCATTGATTATCTTAAGTCTGCACATTTTATTAATTAATTGTATTAATTAATTCCTAGTTTAGCTAATTATGGATAGGACGTCACACTCTGAATGGATGCAATATGACCATTTAACCCTGGGTGACTCTTGAACTTTGGGTAACCCTGTGTGGCTGGGGAAAATCTGCATGCCTGATTAAATGCGACTATTTGTTTCTACTCCGTCATTTCATTGACAGACGTTGGGATTGGTGGTGATGTATGATGTATGTGCGTGTGTGGGTGCGTGCGTGTGCACATCAGTGGATGATGATGGTGGTGGTGATGTGGTAGTTGTGGCGGTTTGGGGAGGGGAGGGGTCTGTTTACTGAGGGGCTGGTATTTATAAAGAGAGAGGGAGAGAGAGAGAGAGAGAGAGAGAAAGAGAGAGAGAGAGAGAGAGAAAGAGAGAGAGAGAGAGAGAGAGAGAAAGAGAGAGAGAGAGAGAAAGAGAGAGAGAGAGAGAGAGAGAGAAAGAGAGAGAGAAAGAGAGAGAGAGAGAGAGAGAGAGAAAGAGAGAGAGAAAGAGAGAGAGAGAGAGAGAGAGAGAGAGAAAGAGAGAGAGAGAGAGAGAGAGAGAGAGAAATCACGAAACCAATAATTAAGCACATCTTACGATTATGTCTATTCTAAAGAAGGAAAAGATCTGGCTTCCTCCTACGTCCCCTGAGATTTCATTTACACCCCTCCCCATGTACTATCATATCCCCCATCCCCCATATTTATTCTTCCATCCACCCGCTCGCTAGAGTTCTATTCATTCATAAGCTCAAAATAATTCGACTTATCTGAAAATCTGAAGCCACTAATGACTAAACCAGCCATCCTCCTACCCGCCTCCTATCCACCCGACTATGCACCGGCATTTCGTCCTCTGGCCAACACCCTCTCGTCGTACCTCCCTCCTGCCTCCCCACGACACCCCCCCCCCCAACCCCTCCGTCCCCTGCCTGACATCGCCCACAGAAAGCACTAGGACCGTCCATCACCGTCTTACTAATGCAACATTAACCATCCTGGCAAGTCGCAGTACACCCAGCAATATGCCAGGTCGGACCTGCACAGCTTGGCCAAACACAGTAAGTTTTGCCGCCCCGCGCTACAGAAAAAAGGTCCCATTAATTGCCAACCTAAGTCAAAATCACTTTTCGACATAAACAACTTTTACAATACTTCAGCAGAATAAAACTTGGGAGTTATAGTGAATTATTTTCTTTCCGGGCTTTGAAGTTTAAGTCCGATTTTGAGCTTGAATTTAACTGCACGTCTGCACGATAATGGCCACTCTGCGTCTTTGACGGCCCTTTTCGTTATCATATTTAGGGCTGGCGTTCAACCCTCAGATCCACACAAATAAGATCAAAACCACAAAAGAAAGGATTCACTTGCACACGAGAACGTTTTGAATCTTTCCCTTCCAAACCAACGCATTATACCTTGAAAAAAAATAACAAAAATGTTTAATATGCTCTGTCTTTCAATCTGGGTTTTCATTTTGTTATTAGTTTGTAAGAATAACAGTCTCTTTTGGTCATAACAGAATGGAAATTAAACAAACAAGAAAGCGGAACGCAATGCCAAATGGTTTTCTGGGTGCAACGTAGAATTTTTGTTCTGAGTATACTGTGGTTTTCCAAAGCAGTGCAGTTGTAACAAACTTAGTCACCCGTTTATTCACTATTATTTCACTGAAATTTTGTGGACTCTTTTGTTGTCAACTCTCTAGAAAGCGTGTTCCATAATATAGCGTCATTGGTTCTTGTTTGTTCTATCACCATTTTCTGAAAACAGCAACAACAAGAACAAAAACTGGAGATCTTTTAGTAGGTAGAAAAGGAATAACAAATCTACACTTTGACATTTGTTTCAAATGCGTTGTGGCACTTATCAAGCTATTTCACGGTTCCGAGTTATTCTAACTCCTTATCTATCGCATAACACTAAAGCCGCAGAAGTTTGAGGTTGAATTTCTCAGTTGTGCAAGAAGTGGAGTTAGAGCAAACAAGAACTAAGGTCACAATATCTACAGGTATAAAACACATCACTTATATCCAGCGTATTCTTTGCGAGTATTTGGTGCTCATTTTAATTTCGTTTGTGGGCAACTAGTTTTTTTGTTTTTTTGTGATAGATATTTATACTTAAGCATTGATCTATGTCATGTACAAGTGCAAGCTGCAAAACGTACGGCGAGAACTCCAAGATAACCATAAAGTCTGGAAATACGGACTTTTTACACAAAGTTCTGAAAAATAATGCACTTTGAAAAGAACGTACGTATTTAGTTCACCCAGGACAATTAACGTTTTTGATAGCTTCCCTCCGTCCACGCCCTGTTTTACGGGTCTAATGTTCCTCTAGCTTTTTCCCGTCTTTATTTTGTAAGAACAGTTCTTAAGCTCGTCCTCCGCTGTCTAGTGGGTTCACAGAGTTTGCATGCAAGATTATCTTGAGCGGGTTGGCCGGTTTAAAATAAATTATTTTATAAAACATGTTTTAGATTGCCATGACATTTTTGGATAAGACAGTCTTTGTCTGGACACTCGAGGGGTTAAAATGCCTTGTACCCTCCACCCGCCCCCCCCCCCTGCTCGCAATCCTACATGTGTAAGTTTGACATGACAGTATGCGGATCGTCACTTTCTTCAAGCGCATTCTGGTCTGTCTTCTTACTATCAATTTCTTGGTAAAGAAAAATAAAAAAAGGAAAAAAGACGATTTCCTTTGAATAAATAATTATGTCATTTCAAAACAATGTCTATTGTAATTATTAACAAGAAATAAAAGAAAAACAAATCAGACGCTGCTTATCATTAATGCCTACTGAAAATTCAAAGGAATTCCAAGAAGACATCCTCTTACTCATAATGTTCTAACCCCAGAACATTGGTTGAGAGAGGCAAGAACAGTAAAACATCTATGTCTCATTTCTAGTTCAGGCGTTGTTAAGGAATAAGATAAAAGTTCTTAACTGATAGCTTGTGAGATCATAAGACACCCCCAGTTTACAAAGACTTACTGCATCACAATAAGTCCAATGTTCACACAGAGAAAATTCCTGGAACCCACACATCAGCTTTCTCCTACAAATTCCACATCATCTCCCTGCCATCGTGGAAGACTTTATGAGCATACGCTTTCCCCTTGCGCTTCTAATAACCCTCAACATGTCTGCTCTCTTACCATCGACAGTCTATACCTCGTACAGCTAAAATAAAAGTCGACCGACAATAGATCGGCGGTTCTTACATTTTAATGACTGTGATCACCAGTGTCCTTGTTTGATTCCACAAGCAGAATATCCCCTTTCAAAATAACCCCCCCCCCCATCCCATAATTATGATTTTTCCATGTGCTAGAGCAAGCTTGTCCAACATACGGCCCGCGGGCCACAGTCCGGCCCGCCTCAGACTTTTGTCCCACCCGCCACACGTAACAAAACTCCCTTGTTTTTCTGAGCAACTCTAATTGTATAAATATAATTTTATTTTTTAAAAATACTATTGTTAGTCCTGGCAAATTTCACACGAGGAAGAGATCTGCGCTTTTGGTATAATTTACTTATCACAAATTTTATCGGGCGACGTTTCGCGACCATAATATGTCTTGTTTGTCCTGTCTCTATTTTTTGAAAAAACTGGAGGTCTTTCAGTATGTGGAAAAGACAAAACAAATGCACACTTCGGCGCTTGTTTAAAATGCATAATGACACTAAATATCAAACTGTTTCGCAGTTCGGATTTATTCTCACGCTTTAGCATAATACAACTAAAGTCCCAACATTTAACGTCAAATTTCTCAGTTGTGCGAAAAGTGGAGTTGGAACAAGAAGTAAAGTGGTCATTTGTGATCCTACCATACACTTACAACATTTTCACACTTGAAAGTTCACTGGCCTGCAATGGGACTAAACTTTACATCTGCGGTCCTTGTACATTAAGCCAGGACAACCCTGTGCTGGGGAATGGCATTTGTCTCTTCGTTCCTTTGCTTTTCCAGTGATGCGTTTCCAAAAACGACCTTCTCAAATACTGTCTAGCCTTCTGTGTACGTGTATGGGGACCCTCGAACAAATTTTAAGAACCATTGCTATAGACCATCCTTGCTCCAATCGAAGCGACCCTTATTGATGTCCTGGCTCCCCAAAACATCAATAACATGTCTTCCTACACTCTACAAGGGCTCTTTCCCCCACATGGCAGAAATCTATAGCTCTAGATAGCGACGAAAAGTCTAAAGTAACTTCCCACAGATTATCTCGGGCTCCGACGGGGAGCTTAACGTTTTGTTTTTCCCCTAACGAAGACGCACAACACTGCTATACATACAAAAATACTGTCCTGTCCGGCTAGTTCTAGCTGCTGTGTGCTTTCGCAAGACGCTGGCTATGGCAAAATATTTCAAAGTTTAATAAGCCATTACTGCCCAGTTCAATATGCGCACACACACACAACCAAACCGGTGTGCACACAAATTTGAACAGCTAAAGATTCCGGACTGACCCATCCCGTCTTCTGATTTGCCATAGGCCGTCACAAAACCGATGACGTCATCACAAACAAGGAAGGATTCTATTTTATGTCATAATAATAATAATAATAATAAACAATTCGGCGATTTTTAGATGTAATCGATATACATGGATAGAAAATAGTTTTTTTTTTTCTTTTGAAACTTTGATTCACAATTTTCAAGACGCTCGTTCATTCTGGCACCGGCTTTTGACCTTTACCGGGACTAAATAATGCTTTTTAGGCATTCACATCAGTGCACTTTACCCTTACCAGGACTAACGTGCATAGCGTATTAATGAGCATAGGAGACTGTATTTGACACGCGTTCAAATTGGTGCGATTTATCTGTCAAGGAAGGAATGCACGGTTTTCTTTAGCATCATGTGAGATCTGTAGCAGGACTGCACACTCTGATTCTGGATGCAGAATCTCTTCTGTCTCAAATTGTGCCTTTTGTCTTTATTGTATGTAGAAGGAGACAGTTACTTGTAAAATGATAAAACAACACACAAACGTTTTAAAGAGTGACGCTTCGGGTACTAATGATAAAAACTGTTCCAACTCTGAAAATTCATTCTTTCTCTCTAGATTTAAAGTACCCCTTTTGAAATAACACTTACACCAAAACACATCTGTGAAAAATTTAAGAAAACAGCGACAGTAGCACCACCACCAACAACAATATTTACAAGAAAAATTATAACTATTACTTTGTGCGGAAAAAATAACAATAATAAAGCAACAAGTCTATATAAAACAAAAAAAGCAGTTAAAGTCCTACCCCATTGTTTCAAAAACGGTTGTTGTTGGTGCCCCGTAGTATTTAACACATTAAGCTATAGCTGAGGAGTGGACACACTTTAAAACATATATTTTCAGCATCATTATCCGCTTCATATTTCTTTTCCTCTCTCTAAACTTGACAGTCTTCAATCCTCGCAAAAATTGGGGCATTCATCAGATACAAAAAAAACGCCAGCTCACATTCTACTGTCAGAAATGCTATGTAAAAAAAACTTAAAGATCGACGTAGCCTCAAATTTCATTTGATGGGACTAAAAACTAATACATTAAAAACAGTTGATGTGTGTATGGGTATGTGGGTGTGTATGTATGTGTACGTATGGGCGGGCATCCCTGGGTGCATATGTGGTGTGTGCGTGTGTGTGCGTTTGCTTGTGTGTGAAAGCACTCTAAAGCTGTGTTCTCATGTGTACAGAAAAGGAAACGGCAACGGAAACGTCAAAAATCTGTCAAGTGGTAAAAAGAAAGACTGTTTCCATGTGCACAGAAACAGGGTTTTCGCACACACGAAAACATGCTTTCTATTTCACTTCTTGAAGGGTTTTTGGACGTTTCCGCTGCCCTTTCCGTTTCCGTATACATGAAAACCCAGCATAATGCCACTACCATGTCTATATCTACCTGTTTACACTGACAAAACACAATATTTCCCAAAGGTATTCTGTCAATATCGAACGTCAAAAATAGTTGTAATAAAAGTGCCTGTAAACAATGGAAAAAAAAACCCACAGAATTTTGGAATGCTTTCCTGGAAAATAATGTCGAAGATCAAATAGCACCTGTATGTTTACACTGGAAAAACACAGTAGGTCTATTTCCCATAGCTATTCTGGAAAATGTGGAAGATCAAATGTCGTTATAATAAAAGTACCTTGTTTAATTAATTTGTCCATTAACCTCTCATTTTCTTCCCCTTTTTTTGTCCGTCTCTCTCGTCTCCCAAGGTTGTAATCTGAACATGTCAACATGAAGACCAGGATATCGTTATTATACACCGACAGATTCTGTGAGGTTTAATGGGGACATTTGGCACTGCTAATGTCGTGTAGATGGTAATCTGATCTAGTCTTTCAAAAAACAACAACAACAACAACAAACAAACAAACAAAAACAAAAACAACAGCAACAACAAAAAGTCTCATCATCATCATCAGTTGCCCTGTCTGGAACAGAAATTGACGATCATCATGGCTCTCCACTCGAACCTGTCATCAGCCAAGCCCAAGAAGGAGTCTCAAAATTATTCCAAATTTTTGGGTTTTCAATGAACCATTACTAATTTCCCACTGGGTACACTGATATCGAGGGATATGGAAGGGATGAGTTTTGGGGTGGAGAGTTGCACGGGATAGGGATGAAGAGGGAGCGGTGTGTATACGCTAAGGCAACCAACGACAACCTTTCATTTAGTGAGGGCAAGATCCGAAACGTGTAAGGATACAGAAGGCCGCATACACTCATCTCGTAATACGCTAATTAAAACACTCCTATAAATGACATGTTAATTATTTGGATGTTGATTTGTAAAGATTTTTGTTTAATTTTGAAAACGGGGGGTAGGGGCATGCGTATGTATCTCATGTTAATTTTTAAAGTTTTTTTTTTTATAGCTCGGTGACCTGTGTGTAATTATTATTCGAACCCTGGATCCTTAGCACACTAGACAGGTGCCCTTCCCACTGGGCCACTTGGTCGGCGAATAATACGAAAGGTTGAAAAACTCAAGTCAGTGTTAATGAAGAAAAGAAGCACTCCGGGAGAGAAGGAGACAACATTTTCACACTGATTGTGGTATAAATAGATTTCTGTTGTCACGCCCTACTGACGTAATGGACGTGGCCTTCACAGCCGATTAGAGAAGGGAATGTTCAATGTTGAGACCACAGCTAGGAACATGCCCGATGTCTGCATTCAAGAGAAATAATCCAGAACTTTGTTAAAGGTGAAGGAATTAAACGCTGACGCCCGGAATTAATCTGAGTTTGAGCCGTGTACCTATCAGTCCGTCAGTCAGCCTGTTAGTCAGTCCGTCTGTCTGTCTGTTTCCCCATCTAGTTATTGATCATTCTGTTGTTCTGTCTTTCTATCCGCCGCCAGTTTTTCTATCTATCTATCTATCTATCTATCTATCTATCTATCTATCTATCTATCTATCTATCTATCTATCTATCTATCTATCTATCTGTCTGTCTGTCTGTCTGTCTGTCTGTCTGTCTGTCTGTCTGTCTGTCTGTCTGTCTGTCTATCTATCTATCTATCTATCTATCTATCTATCTATCTATCTATCTATCTATCTGTCTGTCTGTCTGTCTGTCTGTCTGGCTGTCCGTCCGCCCGTCCATGCGCCCATGCGTCCGTTCGTCCGTCTGTCCATCTTTCTATCTTTTTTGAGAATTTGACGTCTTAAAATAATATCTGATTAAAACCTGCACATTGAATATCTCAATCTAAATTAGCCAGGAGCTCTGGGCTCCAGAAGAAGAAATTAATATTTTGGTATTCTCTTAGGACAGGAGAGAGGAGGAGGAATGATGGAACTGATCTTTCAAGTCTGTATTGCCCTTAACTCAAAAATACCAAGCGGCCAATAGTACTCGTAATTTTTGGACATTTTCCCCATCATAAAAGAAGTCTTGGCAATGGGAGTCAGAAATGCAACCAGAAAATTGTATTCTCATTGCTCATCATTGACTGAAGAAACTCCCAGCAAATTTCATTAGTACATTACAAGCGTGAGTAGTCTCCAAAAACCATAACTTATTACAAAATTTGTCCAGGTTCAAGATTTATCTACAGAGATAAAGACTTCAGACAGCAACGCTTGCATCTTAAGAAAACACAGGCATTGAGGAATTCCGCTAATATTCATTTCTCAAAAGTGCGTAACATTCAGCACAAATTACATCACCTAACATTAATACATTGTCGCTATTTGCGCAAACAAATTTCTCTCCCGTGAATTGGCCTTTATAAGCGTATTCTCTCCCCTCACACAAAAAACCGTGGCTAATCTTCGCTCCCTTGTGACCTCACGCAGCCCTTGTCACGCCAGATGAGAACAAAAAGAGTCGCTGGCAGATTCTACGACAAAGAACACTGGCTGTGTTCGGTCGTAACAAAAGTAGAAAAGCAGGAACACAAATCAACAGGACAGCGGGCTATTCATTTCCACACTCGCCTTCTCTCTTCAGTGCCACAAATCATTCACGGAGGGAACAGCACTAACAAAAACTGCAATGGGCGCCTGTCTAATAGAATTTGATCTGATATGTTCCATATTCATGTGGTATCGGTGGCTGATGTTACAAAGAGAAACAAGTTAGGAAATAATGTCGGCTATCGACCCTTGCTTTTGCTTCAGAGTTTGATAGGCAATCGTAAAGAATCGAAGATTGAACAGCGAGACGCTTATGGCAGACACCTTTCTGGTGTTGCATTTGGTAACCAGCTTTCTTGAGAGACTTTTCTGCACATTTTGTCGCAGTTGACACGAATTGAGCGAATGTAATTTTTCATTTTTTTTTTCCCCACAAAAATCGGGATTTTAGTTCTTGTTTGTTCTGTCTCCATTTTCTAAAAAAAAACACAAAAAACTGGAGAATTTTCAGTATGTAGAATGGGTCATATCAAATGCACACTTTGACACTTGTTTCAAATGTGTTGTGACATCTATCAAGCCGTTTCACAGTTCCGATCTATTCTAACTCCTTGGCATAATACAAAAAGCCGCAAACGTGTCACGCCGAATTTCTCAGTTGTGCAAAAGGGTGGAGATGGAACAAATAAGAAATACAGTGAAAAGATGAGATACATTAATTATTTTCAATACAAGATTGCTACCTCCAAATAGTACCATTTATTGTGTCTCTACCTGGCTCTGTTCTGAGAATACTGCTCGTCGTGTGAGATGGCGTTTTTATTCATCTGCGACGTGAAAATATTATTTTAAAAAATCTACGATGAGAAACTCTCTTCCCACGGTGACTGATGTTGACATGTGCCCATTCTTACGAAAGAGGACATTCGCACTGGATGTAGTTTCACTTTTTAAAATAATTCATAGCTATTTAATATCATGACAACTACAGCATTTGGACGGAATGAGGACGGAAGAACGTAGACTACATAAACAGCATTTGGACGGAATGAGGACGGAAGAACGTAGACTACATAAACAGCATTTGGACGGAATGAGGACGGAAGAACGTAGAATACATAAACAGCATTTGGACGGAATGAGGACGGAAGAACGTAGACTACATAAACAGCATTTGGACGGAATGAGGACGGAAGAACGTAGACTACATAAACAGCATTTGGACGGAATGAGGACGGAAGAACGTAGAATACATAAACAGCATTTGGACGGAATGAGGACTGAAGAACGTAGAATACATAAACAGCATTTGGACGGAATGAGGACGGAAGAACGTAGAATACATAAACAGCATTTGGACGGAATGAGGACGGAAGAACGTAGAATACATAAACAGCATTTGGACGGAATGAGGACGGAAGAACGTAGAATACATAAACAGCATTTGGACGGAATGAGGACGGAAGAACGTAGAATACATAAACAGCATTTGGACGGAATGAGGACGGAAGAACGTAGAATACATAAACAGCATTTGGACGGAATGAGGACGGAAGAACGTAGAATACATAAACAGCATTTGGACGGAATGAGGACGGAAGAACGTAGAATACATAAACAGCATTTGGACGGAATGAGGACGGAAGAACGTAGAATACATAAACAGCATTTGGACGGAATGAGGACGGAAGAACGTAGAATACATAAACAGCATTTGGACGGAATGAGGACGGAAGAACGTAGAATACATAAACAGCATTTGGACGGAATGAGGACGGAAGAACGTAGAATACATAAACAGCATTTGGACGGAATGAGGACGGAAGAACGTAGAATACATAAACAGCATTTGGACGGAATGAGGACGGAAGAACGTAGAATACATAAACAGCATTTGGACGGAATGAGGACGGAAGAACGTAGAATACATAAACAGCATTTGGACGGAATGAGGACGGAAGAACGTAGAATACATAAACAGCATTTGGACGGAATGAGGACGGAAGAACGTAGAATACATAAACAGCATTTGGACGGAATGAGGACGGAAGAACGTAGAATACATAAACAGCATTTGGACGGAATGAGGACGGAAGAACGTAGAATACATAAACAGCATTTGGAAGTAAACAAAAATAAAATGACCCCCCTCCTCACCCTCTTGGTCACTCTCTGAGATGATGCTTTACTTTGTTTAGCCATATCATGGTCTAGAAAAGTTTAATCATGAACATGTGAATGGATACTGTTTCCGAAGGGACCATGGAAAACTTTTGTTCAAACAAAGCGTCTCATACAGAGACAGTGGCTTGAATGAGACTGCAAAAAAAAAAAAAAAAATGGATGCCGGGAGTCCTACGTGTAAAAGCAGACAAACTGGTTACAGTTAAAAATCTGAAGTAGAGTGCTTTATTACCGAGACGCGCTGACAAGAAATCGCAGCATCGATGGAAATCACAAATGATCCAGTGGCATATGGTGATCAATGAACGACACAGAGACATCACGGGATGTGTGCGACGTCTCTCTCGCTCTCTCCATGCTACTGGCGATTTACTCTCGCTTTCTCTCTGTCTGCCTGCCTCTCTCTTGCTTGGTAATCACGCCATTTTCTTTCACCCATACTTTTTGCATTAATTTGTCATAATATAGCGTGACTTTCGAAACCCCCTCGCGATTTTTCCCACTGTGTGTGTGTGTGTGTATGTGTGTGTGTATGTATGCCCGTGTGTCTCTCATTTCGTAGGTTTTCAGACAAAAGTGTGACACTATCGGCCCTTTCTTTTTTATTATCTCCCGCTTTCATCCCCCTCCCCCCTTCTCTCTGTCTCCTTCTCTATCTGCATGTCTGTTTGTCTGTCTGTGTTGTCTGTCAGCCTGACGGTCGGTCTACGTGACTCTCTGTTCCTCTGCCTGTTCACCCTTCTCTCTGTGCTTTCTTGGTCCTCTTTCATCAAGAGAGACAGAGACAGATAGAAAGAAAGAATAAAAGAGAGAGAGAGAGAGAGAAAGTCAAAGAGAGAGAGAGAGAGAGAGAGAAAGAGAGAGAGAGAGAGAGAAAGGAAAGAGAGAGAGGAGAGAGAGAAAGAAAGAGCTATAAAGAGAGAGGGACAAGCGCAAGAGAAAGACAGAAGCAGTGCAGGAAAGACAGAGAAAGAGAGAAAGAGAAAAAGAGAGAAAGACAGAGGGAAAGAGACAAAAAGACGGAGAGAGAGAGAGAAAGAGAGAGAGAGAGAGAGAGAAAGAGAGAGAGAGAGAGCGAGCGAGAGAGAGAGAGAGAGAGAGAGAGAGAGAGAGAGAGAGAAAGAGAGAAAGAGAGAAAGAGACAGTACACAACTTTGTGTCATTCACAAATCAGTTCAAGTTGTCGTTTACCACACACACACACTCTCATGTCGTTCGTCCCACCCTCTCCCGGCCCCCCCTCCCTCCCCGCCCCATTGTCTTTCACACTTAAATTCTCCCCCTCCCTCCAAACCACCCTCCTACCCCTCCACCACCCAATATACAAAGTGCTTTCCGACTCCAGCAATACATACACGTGCATAGATGCACCTAAAATACCATGTATCTCCCGCTGGCGACATTTATTCACAAAAAGAGCTGCTTCTGTAGCTTTGTAAAAAGCATTCATTCGTCATTGTCTTTACAATGTCTCTCTTAGCTAGGTCTTAGGATGATCTCCATTCATTCATTCATTCATTCAGGCATTCTTTCCTTTATTCATTCATTCATGCATTTTTTCATTCGTTTGTTTCTTCGTTCATTCGTCATTCGTTCCTTCATATTTTCTTTCATTCTCTAGTTTGTTGGTTCATTCCGTCCTTCCTTCCTTCCCCTCTTCCTTCCTTCCTTATTCATTCTCCATTTATGTAGTCTACGTTCTTCCGTCCTCATTCATTTATTCATTCATTCTTCATTTATGCAGTCCTCTTACATACCTTCCTTCTTTCCTCAATCATTCATTAATTCTTCATCCATGCAGCCCCCGTACTTTCTTCCTTCCGTCTCTCCTTCCTTCCTTCCTCCCTCCTCCATTCAATCATTCTTCATTAAGTAGTCATCCTACCTTTGTTCCGTCCTCCTTCCTTCCTTCCTCTCTCCTCCATTCAATCATTCTTCATTAAGTAGTCATCCTACCTTTGTTCCGTCCTCCTTCCTTCCTTCCTCTCTCCTCCATTCAATCATTCTTCATTAAGTAGTCATCCTACCTTTGTTCCGTCCTCCTTCCTTCTTTCCTCCCTCCTCCATTCAATCATTCTTCATTAAGTAGTCATCCTACCTTTGTTCCGTCCTCCTTCCTTCCTTCCTCTCTCCTCCATTCAATCATTCTTCATTAAGTAGTCATCCTACCTTTGTTCCGTCCTCCTTCCTTCCTTCCTCTCTCCTCCATTCAATCATTCTTCATTAAGTAGTCATCCTACCTTTGTTCCGTCCTCCTTCCTTCCTTCCTCTCTCCTCCATTCAATCATTCTTCATTAAGTAGTCATCCTACCTTTGTTCCGTCCTCCTTCCTTCTTTCCTCAGCATCAGTCTGTCTGTTCTCGGTTTAACAGTCGTCCTTTTTCTAAACTGCTTTTCGCCTCTTTTTCTTTCTCTGTTATCAGTAAATCGCAAACTCTTAATTTATTCCTCCACAGCACTGTCTAATTTATGACTTAATGATGACCTCGACATTAATAGATTTGAACTCTTGCACGCAGACAAGCACCGCCCCCCGCCGCCCCCCCCCCACACACACACAGCCGACGTAAGCCCTCCCTCCCCCAGGCCACACACACACACACACGCGCGCACACGCACACACACACACACATCCACACACATACACTCACACACACACCTCCAATATGACCTCCTTCCACTGTACCGGCACGGCCATATTCCTCCACAACATTTCATAACGAATCAGTAATTATGATGTTATGTTTTTTCTACGCTACGAGACAGAAAATCCTAAATCGTCTCTTAATGAAGTTTTGTTACGCATCCAACAGAGTAGAAAAGCTTTAACGAAAACAAACATGTTTCATTTTTAAATACAAGAACTAAGGTCTCACAATATGTAAATTGAGGCGCAGAGCGAAATTTCCGGCCATACTTTTTAATTCTCCCCAAAGAAAATGAGTCTTCTTCAAAATGTCGGAACACTTTCTTCTGTTCAACCCAGTTGTGGCTCAAAATCAAAGAAAGTACTAAAAATAAAGTGAACGTCGAAACCTTTTGAAATAATTATGATTATGCAGGCACACCTTTACCTGTTTCTATGCGTAATCTGATATATTGTAGAATTTAGAGATCAGCGATTAAAAAGTCTTTCGTGATTACATGGAAGGTCTTACTTCCTTGATAATAATTATGATGATAATGTGCATTCTTTCTACAATGCTGCTTTTCACGTCTTTTCAATGCGTGTCTTGTTTCCTTTTCCCAAGAGTTCCACTTTTCCTTTCTTGTATTCATTTATTTAT
>OZ007575.1:37792998-37912998 GCA_963931925.1 Onchidella celtica | reverse complement strand
TCGCACTGCCCCCCTCGTGGCAAACGCGCGGAAGTCATGAAAAGTGATAGGGAAAATATTGAATTTTGTCCACTGTTCAGCTATCCCATTAGGCCTTAACTGACGTCACTTATTGTGGAATTGTAACCTCAATCGCAGTTTGAAAACTCTGGCTATTTTTCCTTTATTTTTTTTTGTAGTCGCAGTAGCACTGTCACAATTTTGTATCGTAAATTTACCATTATATCAAGCATTCTTTTCATACTATGCGCCATGGGCCCCGCCCCCGATCAGCGCGCAAATTGTGTGCACGACTTTTTAAAGTGGTGCGAAGAAGACAGTGTCTCATCTTGTCGTTTCTAGTATTTTTGCTAACACAAATTTCAGTCAGTGCATTTTCATCCTTAGGGATGAAACAGACCAAGGCTGGTGCAGGGGCCAAACTGGTGGCTGGCCGCCTAATTATCATGCATCACACTAATACACCAGGCAGTGTGCTTGCTCTGTTTCACTCTTTATTGTTATTGCGAATCATTGCACTCTCTGGACACCGTTGGACACAGGGGACACGGTGGCCTAGAGGCAGAGTGCTTTTTGTCATATTTCCCTGTCCCTGATCCTATGATTGAAGAGGGACAGCAAAGAATACATCTGACGTGATACTGCGTGTCGTAAGAGACGACTAAAGGTGCAAAGGTCCTGGTCTCCCGAGAAGAGCCAGTTGGCGGTGGGCCAACTACCCACCCTGTAAAAATAAACCAGTTACAGAAACACAAGCAAATACTTTAAATCAGTCTTTTATCTTGGGAGAAGGGGGAGCATCTGCACCTGTAGATTCAATGAAGGACAATGGACAAAGCCGAAAGGACTCCACTGGCCTGACTGCTCCTTCATCAAACAAGTCACTCCGGATTGCGTCGTGGAATGTCCGCTCCATGTATGAAGCAGGAAAGAGTGCCCAGGTTACAATGGAGATGAGGCGATACAGACTGCACATACTTGGAGTTAGCGAGACCCGCTGGATACAGTCCGGACTGAAACAACTTAATTCTGGGGAAAAGATTTTGTATTCTGGAAGGGAGGACAAAAAGCATACAGAAGGAGTAGCGATCATCTTGAGCAAGCACGCCCAGAGGTCACTGAGGGGATGGGAACCCTATGGAAGGAGAATTATATTGGCATCATTTACTACAAAGAACAAGAACATCAACATGAACATTGTGCAGATATACGCCCCAACAAATGAAGCAACCGATGAGGACAAGGACGATTTCTACAACCAGCTTCAGGAAATAGTTGACACATTGCCAAGAAAAGATGTGAACATTATAATGGGAGACGCCAATGCCAAGATAGGACAGGACAATACAGGGTATGAGGACATTATGGGGTGCAATGGTTTGGGACAAATGAACGAGAATGGAGAGCGGTTTGCAAGTTTCTGCGCATTTAACAGCTATGTGATTGGAGGTTCAGTATTCCCACACAAGAGGCTCCATAAGGCCACTTGGATTTCACCGGATGGAGTAACTGAAAACCAGATTGACCACTTTTGCATCACCCGACGATTCAGACGCTCACTGGAGGATGTCATAGTACAGAGAGGAGCTGATGTTGGGTCTGACCATCACATGCTGCTGGCAAGACTCAAACTCCGCCTCAAGAAACAAGGTACCAGGGCAGGAACAAAGAGGAGAAAGTTTCAAGTGAGCCTTCTGGATGGAGACAAGAAGGAAGAGTTCCAGCTGACACTGAGGAATAGATTCAAACCCCTTGTTGACCTCGAAGAGACAGTAGATTTGGAGACTCACTGGGCTAAGGTAAAAGGAGTATTTACATCGACATGTCAGGATGTTCTTGGGGAAAAGAAAGTGGAACACAAGGAATGGATCAGTCAAAAATCACTGGACTTGATAAGGATAAGAAGAGACCTAAAAGAACAGGTAAATGCAAGTCGTACAAGAAGCTCAAGAGTTGGTAACCAGGAAGAGTACCGAGCATCAGCTAAAGAGGTCAAAAAATCAATTAAAAAAGACAAAGAGGAGTTCATAGGAATGTTAGCAGAGAAAGCAGAGAAGGCAGCAACAGGAGGACACATGAGGATCCTCTACCAGACTACAAAGACTCTTGCTGGAAAATATGGAAAACCTGAAGTTCCTGTCAAGGATTACAACAGGAAGGCTATTTTTGGAAAGGAAGCTCAGGCAAAAAGATGGATAGAACATTTTAACAGCCTCTTGAACAGACCTCCACCAAGCAACCCACCCGACATTCTACCAGCAAGAAATGATTTACCGATCAGTTGCGACCCTCCGACTAAAGCAGAGATTAATGATGCCATAAAGCAGTTAAATCGAGGCAAGGCAGCTGGACCAGATCAGATCCCACCAGAGGCGCTGAAGGCAGATGCTGCTGGGGCTGTAGAGGGTCTGCACTCACTATTCTCGAGGATTTGGATCGGAGGCAAGTTTCCAAAGGACTGGAAGGAAGGACACCTCGTGAAGCTTCCAAAAAAAGGGGACCTCAGCAATTGTAGTAACTACAGAGGAATCACACTTCTCTCCATCCCAGGAAAGGTTTTCAACCGGATTATTCTCAAGCGAATACAGAATGCAACAGACCCAAAACTTCGTGAGGAGCAAGCTGGTTTCAGGAGTAATCGATCAACCACCGACCAGATCGCCACGCTGAGAATCATAGTAGAGCAGTCGCTAGAGTGGAACTCCCAACTGATAGTGAACTTCCTTGACTACGAGAAGGCCTTTGATAGCATCGATAGAGAAACACTGTGGAGAATATTGAGACATTATGGAATCCCAGAGAAGATGGTGAACCTTATCAAGAGCATGTACGAGGGGACAAGTTGCAGAGTCGTACACGATGGCGAGCTTACTGACAGCTTTGATATCAAGACTGGTGTTAGGCAGGGTTGTTTGCTGTCCCCATTTCTGTTTGTCCTGGTGATGGATTGGCTTATGAAAGAAACCACCAGTGGAGGAAGAAATGGCATACAATGGACCCCATGGACACAGCTGGACGATCTAGATTTTGCAGATGACTTGGCACTATTGTCGCACACACACGACCAGATGCAAGCAAAGACTACAGCTCTAAACAAAATTTCAGAATCTATTGGATTGAGGATACATCCTGCGAAGTCGAAGGTCCTAAAAATTGTTGCACCCCCAAGCGCACAAGTCAGAGTAGGAGATCAACCACTGGAAGAAGTAGAGTCCTTCTGCTATCTTGGTAGTATCATTGACAATAAGGGAGGAACAGAGGCAGAAGTCAAAGCACGAATTGGAAAGGCACAGGCAGCTTTCACGTCCTTAAGCAAGATTTGGAGAACCAAGGATATATCTCTAAAAACAAAGCTGAGGATATTCAACTCGAACGTGAAGTCAGTCCTGTTGTATGGATGTGAGACTTGGAATGCGTCCCAGGCCTGCATAAAGAGAATCCAAGTTTTCATCAACAGATGTTTGAGGAAGCTACTTAAGATCAGATGGACAGACAAGGTCAGCAATGAAATTGTATGGAAAAGAACAAGACAGAGCCCAGTCAGAGAGGAAATTGGTAGGAGGCGATGGAGATGGATCGGCCACACTCTCAGGAGGCCAGGAAACAGCATCACGAAGAAGGTATTGGATTGGAATCCCCAGGGCAAGAGATCAAGAGGAAGGCCGCGCGGAACGTGGAGAAGAGCCAGAGAAAATGATGTGCAACGAAGCGGAAAGACTTGGAATAATGTAAAGAGGCTGGCCCATGATAGAGAGGGATGGAAAGTGTTTGTTGGTGGCCTATACCCTGATCCAGGGTGAGAAAGGCAATGATGATGATCCTATGATTGGTAGGATCGAGCACCTAGCCTTCTCGGATAAGGACGAAAAATTCGGAGGGCCCGTGTGCACGTTGCACACTTTAAAGATACCTTGGCAGTTGGAAATCGAAAAGAGCAGGCCGAACAGGCCACCGCCCGGGCAAAATTCTTAACAAAAACAAGGAATCCCTAGCACAACAAGACAAGTAAAAACAAGAAAAGTGAGGTGTACATGCCTGGGGCCAGCGAACCTCCTAAAATAATGATCTAAAAACACTGCACTCTCTGGCGACACAGTAGTGCTCTCTTGAACAGGACAGTGTCTTGATGCAATCTTAACCTTATGGTAAATGTGATGTAGCAGGAGTAAAAAAAAGGTTTTGACTGTTATCTTACCTGGAGCTAAGATAAGATTTCAGTAAGTTTGGGTCATTTCGACACAAATGGCACCAGTTTGTCATAATTATTTACCTTCGCTAAGATCACGCTTAGTTTCGGGATTTATTTACAGTGACGTCCGCATTCGTACAAACCGGTTATCCAAAATATTCACATAATTGAATGGTGACTATCATCTTATCATAAAATACCTCATACTGTCATAGATCTTGCAGACTGATTCTTCAGAACACCCAAATAAGATCTGAAACTGTTGAAATTTGCTGAATCTCTCCAACCACGCGTGGTTTAAGCAGCAACAGCAGCAGTAACAGCAGCGCGACCACCACCACCGCCACCACCAACAACAACAATAACAACAGCAACAACTAAAAAGTTCATCACTCCTCTCTATTTCTCTCTCCATCTCTGCACTTGTCTTTCTGCCTCTCCTTTACTCCATGCTCCAGATCAGTGTAACTTTTACAAGGATGGCAAGAACATGTTGCATTGCTCTCATTATTCTTCAAACATGAAATTCTTTAAGAAAAAAAAAAAACAGCATAGAAAATTATCTATTATTTTTGCAAATTGTTATTTTAAAGTTAATCAGCGCGGAATGTCTCATTATATTCTAACATACGAGATTAAAAAAACAACAAACAAACTGGGAGTTACATAAACAGCAGAAACAGATATAAGAACAATCTTGCACTTGTTTATGTCAAAAAAAATCTACATCAACAGCTGGGAAATTCAACTGCTTATCTTCATGTGCGGGACATTTCATTATTTTATTTGGAGTGCTTTAGAGTGCTTTAGGGAAAATATTTGCTGCTATGTCCTGCGGATGTGGGGGTGGGGGGCGGGGAGACAACAATGCATAATGACAGGAGAACGATGTGCAATTTAAACTAAAAATGCAGTCACCGCAATTCACAGACTAACAATTAACCAGGTGCTCTTGTTAAGACAGTCTAATTACAAAGCGGAACAGAGTTAGAGAAAATACTGAGTCATGTTCCCTGCTCAGCTGCAGCTTACTATGTACAATACCAAGATGCCCTGACAACAACAACCACCTGAACCAGACCAACCAAGGGGACTTCAGCATAACGACGGCAAAGCCAGGGGAGCCATTTAGTTTTTGTCTGAATTTCAGACGTTTACCACAGACTAGGATAATTCTGTCGCGAACCGAGTGCACTCACTGCAGTATTATACAACTAATGGGGGTCAACCTTTGAAAAAAAAATCTTTTAATGGAGTAAGCAGTGAAACGTACGTAAAAGAAGAAATGTTAGTCGGCGTCTTTGGTGGTGACGACTCGTCTGGCAAAATAAAATGGCGAAGGTGAACACTTTTGTGACTTCACTCTGATCTGGTTATTCGTAAGCCTGTGCCGATAATCATCCACTCAAATCTTGCGTCACTTATATGTAAAAAAGAACTCGTGATATATACTGAAAACGCAGCCCTTCATAACAAAACAAAAAACCAAACATGCCAACATCAGCTGCGACAACAGAGCTTGAGAAAACATCGACAGCTTCATCAACATGGCCGCTTATAAAGGTAGCATCATCATCAGTTAACGGTCTGATGCACTCAGGTAATTCCTGATAAAGGTATCCATGAACCTTGGGTGTGGTAGCAATTCGGCCATTCTCACTGCGCACCTGAGCCATGAGGAAAAGCTACGAGCACGTAATTCGATCTTTGGCGCAATGTGCTATACAATCTATAATGTAAAACTTACAAGACGAGCTCTTCGTGACTTCATACTAAAGGGCAGGGATTTTTCTTAGTGATGCTTGAAGGCTAAAATTGACGGAGTTTGTCCCTCGAATCAAACAAATCTGTGGCCAAAGTCAAGGGCAAGGCTCCCATTTGCGTAAGAAACAAGTGAATAAAACTTGTAATAAAGTTTTAATTAAAATTGCCCTTTAATGTGTACATACTGAGTGTATAAATATGTTCTTACTCTTTTTTTGAATATTGTATACTAACGTTGTCTGATTATGGTGGGGCATCCCGCATAGGACAGGACAGGTTGAGAAACACCGGATTGCTCTTGTCGTATTATAATCATTTGGACCGGGGGACAAAATCATATGAGAGTCCAAATTTAATCTCACACCGGCCCTGTGTTCACAGAGAAACAAGGGGTTCATTATTTCGCCAATTTGGATTCGTACTTAATGAAGCCTTAAACAATAGCGAACATGTTTTCTGTTTATTTCCTCAGAATGACACAGACTAATCGCATTATTCCCACAACAACAAAGATATAATTAGTGAAAATTGAAAATAATAATAATCCGACCACAGTGGAATCACAGGGTGAATTTGTAAAGCAGCTAAAACTTCGTAATTACGGAAAACAAACATTATGAAATGTTTTGGACTGCCTCAGTTTTTTGACGATAAATTACAAGGACACATCCATTATTTTGGAACGAAATTCAGTCTTGTATATTATTGACGACTTTTTTAGGTGCAAAAAAAAAAAAAGAGACATTTTCATGGAGTAAAATCGCAAAATTTGGGAAAGATGAATGACCATAGGTGGACAAAACACCGCACTGAATGGCAACCAAGGGCAGGAAGAAGAATACGAGGACGACCAGGAAGAAGATGGCACGACGACATAAATCTGACAGGTGGAACATCATGGATGAGGAAAACATCAGACAGAAATGAATGGAAATCATTATCGGAGGACTCCATCCTGCAGTGGATGAACAACGCCGGCGTGAAAGGTGAAAAATCGCAAAATATGATGGGACATTTTGTGCTTGTCTCTTTTTACATATTGCACGTCCAAAATCAAGTTCGTCACCTCTGTGAATTTTGCAAGGAATCGTAGTGTAACAATATGATCTATCAGTATTGGCATCGAATGTAAGTGTCCTTATTTTAGTGACCAATTTCCACATTAAAATTTGTCTTGCTCGGGTCAGCTAGTAATAATAATAAAAACAATTACAGACTTTTTTCTGGCTTCAACACGAACTAAAACTGCCATACATCAGACACAACCCACTGACCCGCTAAAGCTGGCTAGGCGTTTAATCGGCTATTCGAGAACCCCCCCCCCCCCCCCCCCCGATAATTTGGATCGCGGATTTACTAGGACTCCCAAAGGCGAAAATGTGAAGTAATCGAAGCCTGGCTCTGCAGTTTGCGTGGAATGTTCATAATGAATTAAGCAAGTTTATGCATGCTGAATACGAGCCATGCCTTGACCAGAGGTGGAAAGGGCGATGGCTGTCTCCCCCGGGGCTAGTGATGCTCTTGCTGTGGTGTTATGGAGTTACATGTCATCCCAAAAGTACGTATGCCTGATTTTGGCTATTTCTTTTATTCCCTTTCACCCCAAGTAGCTTTTCATATAGTTGCCCCCCCCCCCCCCTTCCCTCTCAACCCTCGTAGGAGCCCATTAACATGGAGAGAGAGAGAGAGAGAGAGAGAGAGAGAGAGAGAGAGAGAGAGAGAGAGAGAGAGAGAGAGAGAGAGATGTATTGGTTGGGCTAATAGTCACACACTGAGTCAAAATGGGTTCTGAGTCGGTATGTTGCAAAGCACCGCTGTAGAAACAAAAATAATAATAAAGAAATATTCAGCATTAAGCTTTTTCTCTCTTTCTTTTTTTTTTGTCGCATTTTTAACTTTGTTCCCAACTCTGCTGCAACACTACAGCTTTTCCTGTGCTTTGCGACATTCCCTGGATAATGGCACAATATCGCTACAAAATGACACGACTTCCCATGGAAGAATGGAGCAGTACATGAAATAAAGGTGTCCCAGCGTAAGGCAGCTCTAGAGACAAACCCATCTTCTCACCTCGGTTGTAAGGTTTCAGAACAGCTAAGTGGTGTGCTACATTTCAAATAACCCCCGCCCTATCTAAAAGGTGTAAAAAAAAAGAGTCAGTAAAACAAAAAAGTGGGGGGGAGGGGGGGGGGAGGGGGTGTAAAAAGAAAATAATATTCACATCTTTCTTCAACAGTAATCATTCCTTAAATGAACTAATCATGATTTGAGTAGAATGCCTCCCCCCCCCCTCTCCCCCCTCCCCCCGCCACTCACCCCTCCAATCTCCAAACTTCCCTCCTTTTCAAAAACATTATCATCACCAGCTACTTAAAATAGAGAAAGATAAAAGACATTTTACTTTGTATCAATGGTACAATTATCACAGCAAACATGCATAGCAATTCAAAATCTCGTTTTTAGCAACAATCGTATTCGGGTCTGGCGTTTGCAATTTAGAATTTCTTTCAAGGACCATCTAAAAAGCATGTGCGTTCGCATTGCATGTTAATTATATTTTTTTAACCACAAAACGAGTTACAGGATATTATATCGCGACCTGGGTTCTTGTTTGTTCTATCTCTTTTTACGGAAAAAAACATGGAGATCTTTTAGTATGTAAAAGAGATAATAACAATAAATGGACACTTTGAAACTTGTTTAAAATGTGCTGGGCATTTGATAAACTGTTTAACAATTTCAATTTAGTCTAATTTCTTATCGTAATCACTCAAACTGAGATATTTTGTCTCAGACCTCAAATTTCAAGAACTTCTTCAAGAATAGCTTTTGAATAAAGCAGGGAGACATTCCGTTTCAGTCTTACCAATGCTGGAGATCCCGTTTAACACTACTGTCTACATCTTATACTGAAACTGAGGCGAAGCAAATTTGACGCAGTGCGCTATTGGCTTATCATAATGACGTCCTTGTAGGTAGAATTCGCTTATACGCCATGTTTAGTATAAGGACCCAGGCTTCACCATGGCGATTGTGACATTGATTTTGATTCGTTAGCTGATTTGCACTGCGAGCACTTGAGGCGTCGCGAACCAACCGGCGGCGAGCGAAAAGTAGTTCGCTACAGTAAACAATGGCACGTGTGTACATGCACATGGAAGACGTTCGGTCAATTCTTTCACTTCCTTCCCCTTGTTTACACGGATGGTAGGGAATCTGACCAGCTTGGATCCATCCTTTCCACTCCTGTCACAACAGTCAACTGCAATGCAACCAGCAGGCATTTTAACCGCTTGGACATAATCTCGAAGTTACACTCATCAGCTGATCCAACGGCCATCTTTAGTGTAAGAAGTTCAAAACCAACATACCCTGCGACGTCATGCGCAGTCTACCTATCGGAATATTCATCGTGATGAAAGGGGAGATGTGGAGGCAGACTTTGAGTCTGAATTTGGAGACAGCATGTCGACCCCATAACGGTCACAATATGCTAAGGAAAAGCAAGACGATAAACAGAATATAGCAGAATAATGGGGCAGAAGGAGATCCTACCACAAGCGGCCACTAACCAAACGCGTGGAGGCAGAGAAAGACAAGAGAGAACGCTGGGGAAGGAGTAGGGTGTTATGAGAATAATACGAGCATACACGCAGATCATCTGTGGCATATCAGACAGACAAATAAATATGTTGTTGGTGGAGCTTCCTCCTTTGTTGGAGGAAAGTACGTGATGTGCGATAGGGCTTCTTAAGCTGATTGGTTATTGAGCTGAATGGGAAAGAGAGGGGCAGAGAGATTGAGAGAGAGAGAGAGAGAGAGAGAGAAAGAGAAAGCGAAAGAGAGAGAGAGAGAGAGAGAAAACGAAAGGGAGAGAAACACACACACACATACACACAGAGAAACGAAAGGGGGTGAAAAGTGAGAGGGTGAGAATGAGGGATAGGGAATGAAAGAAAGGGAGAAAAAGAGAGAGTGAGAGAGAAGGTAAGAGAAAGAGAGAGTGAGAGAGAAGGTAAGAGAGAGAGAGAGAGAGAGGGAGAGAGAGAGAGAGAGAGAGAGAGAGAGAGAAAGAGAGAAGGTAAGAGAAAGAGACAGTGAGAGGGAAAGAGAGAGGGAGATAAAGAGAGAGTGAGAGAGAAGGTAAGAGAAAGAGAGAGTGAGAGAGAAGGTAAGAGAGAGAGAGAGAGAGAGAAGGTAAGAGAGAGAGAGAGAAGGAGAGAGAGAGAGAGAGACAGAGAGACAGAGAGAGAGAGAGAGAGAGAGAGAGAGAGAGAGAGAAGGAAAGGAACTGGGTAAAACGACAGAATAAAGAAATATTATATTGTCATGCAGTCGTGTGCATGGATTACAGGGAACTAACATTCTCGGCACTTCACTCATAAAGACATTGCCAATCAAGCTAGGTAAAATGTCTCAACAATCGGTCCGACTGGCTGCAGTCCTACAGCCAGTCTTTTAGAATGTATAAATCTGCACTTTAGAAAATCCCTTTGACATTGAAATTATACTTACAAGAAATAAACATTTTGGTATTAATTTCTAACCGAAAGTAAAGGTCACAGGGAGCGAGTTTCACCTTCCAGCCAGAAAGCCTACAATAATCCGACAAGTAGTATTGACGCCTCGTTTGCACATAGGAATGACGTAGTACCTGCGTAGATCCGCTAGTTACATTATGTTGAATATCTGACCCTATCTATATAAAGTACCTGATTTCAATGATTAGCTCGAACAGTGCGGAGTGTCTAAGATTACATTTAAAAACCGCCTAGTTTTCACTAGAAAAAATTCACCCATTCCCAGAAAAGAAAAAACACACACAAAATCTAGCCCCTTTTTTTAAAATTTATCCTAACCCATCAAATAAGAAAACTTCTTTAGCGTTGTTTTCAGTAGGTAACAGGATTCGGTAATCCTTCCGGGCTTTGTTTTGAGATGATCAATATATGGAATATTATACGTTTTCAGATTCTGTTATAATAACCAAACTCGTGACCAATTGACGTCAGCTTACATAAAAATGGGAATAGATTTCTGTATCGTTCAGTCCTGACTGTATATTGTTTCAGGGGAAAACTTGGCTTTGTTTGTTCACAATGTTTGAGGCATTGGAATGTCAGTTGTAATTTAGTTATCCCGAGGGCTTGCTGTGTAGCATGGTGGCTAAGAAAATTGGTTCAACAGAGTTATGGTAGTAATTACTATATTCACGTTTGACCTTGGCATTGTCCATCCACTTCAGGATGTAGCCCACCGAAAATGACTTCCATTCCTTGGTATTCCTCATTGTTCCCTCCTTTTAATATCATCCTGCCGTCTTCTTCCTGGTCGTCTACGTGTTCTTTTTTCCTGTTCATGATTGCCGTTCAGTGTAGCGTTTTGTCCATCTATTATCATTCATCCTTCCCACATGTACATCCCAATTCTACTTTTGTTGTAGCGTGAAGTTTACTGTGTCCGTTAGCTTTGTTTGCTTATCTCGTCAACACCCCTGGCCTGCGCGACGATAGTAGACCAAATCCCAACAAAGATGAGAGCAATAAATTGTGCGTGCTTGATTTTATTTCGCCATATGTTTTGACTGGACTTGGAGTTGGACAAAAAATAGCTGTACAGAAAAAAAAATTAAAGTACCGCAAAGGACGGTTCAAAGCTGCATTATTTAATGCGCTTTGTCGGACGTTCATGGTTTTCCACCAGTAAATCATCAGTTTTCTACGGTAATGGCATTATGACTTATGCCAAAAAGTAACCCACGGCTATTGGGTATTATAGAAAAAGAAATGTATCAATAGAAAAATTTAATAATCCAATAGAATCATAATGGCAAATTCTAGAAAGAGTTGAAAAAGAGTTTTATCTTATGTCAAGTGTCAGAAAATAATGACTTACGCCATTATCGGTAAAGTGCCAGAAAATTAAAATGCTTTTTTTCTTGGCTTGAAAGGTGCTTTAGACCGGAGGATTAGCGACTCGGATGCTATGGAATTGAAATTGTTTGTACACGATGGATGACACAGTTCATGCTCATTAAGATTAGTGCCTATACTATTTGACCCCACCATTGGACTGACAGAAATCCTTCCTCGGGCTATATTCTTGTGTGGATTTAATGCATATATTAACACAATCCAGCTATACTTCAGGATCAGCAGTCCTATGTTCATAAAATACTCTGGTTGTACCCCGTTCCACCACAGGAATATAATATTCCCATCATGTCCATGTTCCACAGTAAGGAACCCGAAATATATTGTCCTGGCTTTTGGAAAAATTAATTAAAAAACAAACCAACAAATGTGCTGTAACGAACCATTTACTTTCCAGAAATATGACTATTTATTACTTTCCAGGAATCTGTCAGTTACGATTGAAACAGATACTTTACTTTGGAATGGCACTTTTTTTTTTTTTTTGTATTGTTACCTGTAGTGTTACCTGTATCGACATCTCACTTGGAAAGGTCACACAAATAACGGATTAAAAAAAAAAATTGCCGTGTAGCCCTGAGCAGAGTTTTCAGAAATACTCTTATCAGATCATAAAAGCGTGCTGTGTGGCAATAATGCGGTGCGGTGACAGTTGATAGCTCTCATGCATGTAGATATGGAACACCAATGTTGCACAATATAATTATTAAACAGTCCTTACTTTGTACTGACAAACACTTGCTTGACAGTTGGAGTTTGAGAGAAGTTGTGCATACATTGGGCGACTTAGCTAAAGTGATGCACAGTGTGGCAATAGTGCAGTGACAGTTGATAGCTCTGGTGCATACAACTGGAACACCAATGTTGCACAATAATAAAATGATCCTTACTTTGTGCTGCCAAACACTGTTTGTCAGTCGGAGTTTGAGAGGTTGTGCATACATTAGGAGTCTTGACTAAAGTGATGCACTTTGTGGCAATAGTGCAGCGACAGTTGATAGCTCTAGTGCATGTACAAATGGAACACCAACGTTGCACAATAATTATATTAAATAATCCTTACTCTTTACTGCAAAACTCTGACCGTCGGAGTTTGAGAAAAGTTGTGCATACATTGGGCGACTTGGTTAAAGTAATGCACAGTGTGGCAAGAGTGTTGTGACAGTTGATAGTGCCGGTCCATGTTGAAATAGAACACCAACGTTGCACACTATATTAAATAATCCTTACTCTGTAATACAAAACAATGTTTAACAGTCGGAGTTTGACAAACATTGTGCATACATTGGGCGCCGAGGCTAAAGTGATGCGCTGACGTTTTTAATGTGATGCCATCAATCACAGAAAAGAATGGCCCATTAAATAGGAGACTTGAGGGCTGAAACTTAGCTCAAAGTAAGATAAACAAAAAACCGTGAAAGGCGCACAAAGTTGCTGTTATCGTGCCGACGCGCTGTTAAACCAAAACTCAAAAACTCAAAAATAAAAGAACGCTGTTTCGTGGCTTCCTGACTCGTTTAAAAAAAAAATCAGTCCGAGCGAAGTTTCTGCCGAGATGGTCCCCACTCTTCGATGTCTGGATTTGAAAACTCCGGTCTTGAATGCGTGGGCGGAAAGAATTCATCTTAATTCGACGTATTCCTTACCTTGCATTGTGGAGCGTAGCTCGGCATTCGAGGCGTTGGGAGAGTTGGGCTTGATGACTTGAACAGATTGGGAAGTTGAGGGAACTACCCATCTGAGCCGTCCTTGAACTACACTTTATTGCCTCACATAACAAGAGTTTGTTGGAAACTGTCACTAGCAAAATACCTTTCTGGTGCTGACTATCCTTGAAATGTTAGAGGGAGGAAAAACCATCCGAAACACACAGCACGACTATTTTCGACCAAGAGATCGAACAAAGAGCATCAATAGTTTTATTGATAACAACCCCGCGTAACCATAAAGGGCTGCACTCTGCATTAATAGTCTAGGAACTGCACTCGTAAAGACACTGCCAATCAAGATAAGTAAAATGTCTCAACAATCGGTCCGGCTGGCTTCAGTCCTACAGTCAGACTTTTAGAATGTATAAATCTGCACTTTAGAAAATTCCTTTCACATTGAAATTATACTGAAAAAACAAAAGAACACCCACTGTGGTTAATTTCTAACCCAAAGTAAAGGTAGCAGGGAGGGAGTTTCACCTTCCATATTATCAAACCTGTGTATCACCAGGTTTCCAGGAATAAACCTCGGAATGGATTTCTGTGCTTCTAAATTTGTTACGAGCCGTAAATGGTAACGTGGCCGCTCTTGATTCACACAACCCATTCGGTTCTGAGTCGATAATCCTCACCAATAAAAAGAAAACAAAAACGTATTTTAAGTTTGACTCCTGAATTCCGTCCTAAACTCAATACCACAAACTCGGCATCTCAACTCCATGCGTTAGGGGCAACGGTCACGTGTCGAACGCCGTGGTTTTCTTGTCCTATTGCTGTCTCTAGCCAAAAAAAAGTTACGTTTTCGAACTGTATAATTTCGAAACTTTCCAGAAATATTTACCAGGTCTGGGGTTTTCCAGTTCAGTGCAAACTTATCAAATTGACAGTTTGCTACTATACTTACAGCTCAAAAACGTTGCATTGGCGGGATAATAGTAATAGTGTAGTTTCCCTTGGGGCAGCATCAGGGTTAAATTTGATTTTCCCCAGTTTACGTGTAACATGGTGTGATCGTTACTTTGTGGGCAGTTTGGAAATAGTAGGGAAACATATTAAGTCTAATTTTCGATCACCTGTATCCAGACCTTGAGCTACAATTTTACTGTTTTTTCCCGGGGGGGGGGGGTATGCAGGGGGAATGCAGAAACTGGAAAGGGCAAATGATCACTGACCGTCTCTCCCCCCCCCCCCCCCATAGTTATAAAACGGATAAGTTGGTTCATTAGTCTTTTATGAGTAAGAATCAAATAGAAATGTGTTTTATTAACGCATATTATAAATGTCACCATGTTAGAAAGCATACGCATTTTCTATTTTACACCCCGCGAATGCAGAAACTAGTGATGAATCAATCTACGTTTTGAAAGACGTCACTGAAGTGTCATGTCTTTGACTTGAATAAAACGATGGCTTGGGGGCAAAAAATATCAAAAAAGAAAATGATCACTACTGCAACGCGAATGAATAGGCAATTTAACCTATTTTGAGTTGTTTATTCCGATTTCCTAACTCCCACAAAGCTCAAAATCACGTTTCTTTTACAAAAATAAGTGTGTTTTTTATAATTTTTTCAGACCCTTGTATTAACAGCCGTGCCTTTTGAAATAGCATATCTTTGCATATTTTTTGCGCAGATATTTCCGCCCTTCACCACCAAACATCGGTATTTGGAGGAAGATGGTTAAACGGTTGTGCTTTTTGAAGTTGTTAGGTGTAATTACCGTAAGCACTTCACTTATCTCAACTGTGCGTGCTGAAAGTTTTTTTTTTTTTCCGACAGTACGTTTTCAGTGCGTAAACGTTTGGCAATATTATTTTTTTCCTTTATGGAGAAAACAAATTTTCTCTGAAGGTGACACACCGACTAACATGTCCCTTTATCTTAAGTCGTTTTTTCTGATGGACGAGTAGAAATAAGAGTAAGATTCCCGACGATAGTTCGTTTGTTTCAGCTCAACTTTTTGCCTAATTAAGAAATTGGACGTTAAGCGTTTGCGTCCGTCGAAAATACGTCTCAGTTTTTGCGGCTAAAAAAATTTTAATATAAATAATAGTAAAGACTGATTTTTTTTAAAAAATGAACGTGTCCACGTAATCTTCGTCAAAAATTGATGCAATACACCAAGTTTCATGATTTTTGATGTCGTGGTCGCGAAGTTTTAGCTGTTTACACGTTCACCCTCTAGCTCAATTATAGTAAGATGATAAAGGGTTGAAATAAATCGGAACTGTGAAATACCTCGACAAGTACCACGACGCATTTTAAATCAAAGTTTGCATTTGTTACACCTTTTCTACACAATGGAAGATCTCCAGTTTTTCAGTCAATGGAGATAAAGCAAACGAGAACTATGGTCGCCAAGTATTTACAGTTTACACACACAATGCGAGTGAGATTGATAGAGAGACCCATACAGTCAGAAACGCAACGATGATTCCGTTAATAGAACCTTGAAGTTTTTTCTTTCTGTCCCTCAGTTGTCAGAACTGGGACGAGGTGTTTTCAAAAGCATTCTGAAATACTTTCCGTTGTCTGGAAATTGGACAATTTAGAACGTGTGTGTGGGGGTGAGGGGTGGGGGGGGGCCGGTAAGGGGGTAGGGTGGGGGGTAGGGGGGGTCCAACAATCACACATATCACAATATCTGTCACATTGCACGAGGATATTGAACAAAAGTTGTACAGAGACTACAGAATACAAACTACAAAATTTGTTCAGTAATGCACATTAAAAAAATTTTCTGATTGGAAATAATTATTCCTTGACGTGTAAAAATGCAGCGTTTGCACTTTTTTCGTGGAGCGAGTTGGGTCAACTTGAATTTTGCAGGCATACCTGGCCAGTTCAGTGTAGTACCATTAGCAATGTAGAAGTCGTGTTTTGTCTGGAAAATTAGATTGGCAATTTTAGTTTAAGTGCATCCATTCTACCATTTACAAAAATGACTAAAAGTTCAGAAGAATTAGATCTAATGTAACGAAACAAAAAACAGTTCTTGATTACTCGGATTTTTAAAAATGATTTTTTCATATTTTGGGAGACTCAAAATTGCCACAAAGCTGAGCTCAACCTCAGATCATAAAGTCTTGACACCATGGATAAGGCCTGTAGAGTGTAGTGTGTAACCCAGTTCAGTTCAGCCAAAACAAAATGTAGAGTAGGTACGATTTATAGGACTGGTCGTCACTGCGCAGCAAATAGGCCAGCAATAATTATATATATATATATTATACAAGCAATTATATAAATTATATATTAATGTAAAACTGATCAGCGGGAACAGGACAGCGTCGTCGCCCATCTTCACTAATTTTCCGGTGCCATGTTTGGCCCAGTTTCTCATACCAGTGGCGGTGAGTGGCATATCCGGACAAGTCAATGTCTGAGGTTTTTTGGGCGCTGAATAGATCGGTAATGACCGAGAGGATTCTGAAGCGACGCTAATCGCTCGCGTTCGGCCAGACAGCGTGCGGTGTTCAAGATCGAACAATGGCCAGTTGTTTCACTTGCGCCCCCCCACCCACCCCCACCCCTCTCTCCTTGTCGCCCCCCCCCCATCTTCCACGGTCTCATGTTGTCGGATCTTAGCGCGGTAAAGCTGTCCGTAGACTACCTACTGAAGACATTTCCCATCTGTTAACATAATATCTGCGTGCGTATCAAACGCACTTCAGTTAATTGGGTTTGGATTGACGTCATTTTTTTTTTCACACCATCAGGATGGATAGTGACGTTTATCATACAAAAAGATGATCTTGGAAAGTGAAGAAGACGAATGGTTAAGAGAGGGCAACATACACGAATGAAATGGCAGTGCCCAAACAGAATGGTAACTCAAAATGTAAAGAATTTAATATTACTAAACGGTGAAAGTCTCCAAAAAAAATCAGTGTTTCTGCGTGGATTGATTGTTCTCTTCTCTTTACACCGTGTGTCTTATATTGATTGTCAAAGAATTCTTACGGAAGAATTTGTGTAATTTCGTCTTCCTTTGAACATTCATTTTTAATTCTCGCCTTCCATGAATTTTATATTTTAAACCAGACAAGCACATTGAAAAGACCCTCCCCCTCTTCCCCTCCCCTGCCCCTTTTCTGGCATCTCCACAGATTTTGATCTAAAGGTCGAGTGGATCAAATTCAAATGCCAAGATTTGAGCGTTTTTATCGTTTTGTAACTTGTAGGGTCTGCCCGAAGTCTTGACCTCTTCCTGACATAAAATGACAGTGATTGTCTGGGAATGACCTCAAGCCATATATTTCTACCATAATTCCGCTGGGGAATTGTTTTTTAGTCACCATTTTTCGCACGGCGAACACTTGTCGGAATTCTGAAACAAAAGCCCAGGCGGAAAACACACACGAAATTCTCCTGAAAATGCGAGTGGATCTGGCGAAATCAGGCTTCAGGTGGAATTTTTATCTCTTTAAAAAGCAAAATAAAATTTCTAAGATTTCAAGCAAAATAGTTTAACTGAATGCAGAAAAATAGCTAATCTTGATTGTCATGTAAGCAAATCTCAATTTCCATAGGTTTTCTTTCTTTGGAGAGGTTTTCCCAGGAATTTGGTCTTTTCATCTTAAGCCAGATTTCACCAGATACATTCATGAAAAAAGTACACGATTTGTTATGAAAACATTTTTCTACCTCTAAAGAATTTTTGAGCTGTTTTTCTCGTGCTTTGAGGAAACGTGAATCCTCGGCTATCGAGCTCCCCAGGTCGTATGTTAAAAAATTCAAAAACAAAAAATACAAATGGATTTCATGAAATTAAGACAGAATCTAGACTTGAAGGACAATAGAGGACAATAGGCACACCCACACAATGGTTGGTGTATACATTTTTCTCCATACGCGCCCCCACCCTCGCACAAACACGCGCCACCTCCTAACGCCTTACATGCATGTCTCGCTCATACCTACACACACACACGCACACACACACTTCCCAACACATGCACCAAATGGGCCCGAAAATGTACACACACTGACGCCAAGTTGTATCTCTGAAATGTGTACTGTGTCGCAAATCGTTATGGACCGAGCTTCTAATCTAGATTCAAGGTGTCTAAAAGCAAGTCAGAAGCGTGTCGCAAGTAGGGCTGGGCTGCACCAGCACTTTTTCATTGTCGCGAATCCCGACTCCGACACCATAACTTCTCGTTGGAACCGACATTGACTCCAATGACATCACAGGTGCCCCACTGAAAGGTCCCGACACTGCAGTTGACACTGACCTCTAGGAAGTGACGTCACGACTCCATCACTTCCCTAGTGTCGACTCCGAGACCCGCCTTCGGCACTGACTCCGAGAATTTGCATCATGCAAAGGTGAACAAACTTTAATTTGCTGTCTCCTATCAGGTGGGGGTGGGCACTGGTGCGGTGCTATAGTATTTGGGGGGGGGGGGCGCAGAGCTAATTCTCTAAATATTTAAAACCTTGTGATGCAGTGTCTACACGTGTTACGTCTATTAAATGTAAAATTAAGCAGTGGCCATGAGGATAACTAGAGCCGCCGCAGCGTCGGCACTAGTACCGGTACCAGGTCTTGGTGTCGGGTTCCCAAGATGGTCAGTATCTAAGGAGTCGACACTGGTGTCGGAACCGTACCCAGCACCAGTCGCCAGCGGATCTCTTCATCCGGATAATTGGATTGAACCGTTATGACCCGTTGAACTAGCTATCCAAATTTGAATTTGGACCCTCGTCCAGGACTAGTTTATGCCTTCCTTATAATTATGTTTATGTGGGTGGAGTAGGGGATCCCCCCCCTCAAAAACAACAACAACAACAACAACAACAAAAACAACAACAACAACAACAACAACAACAACACACAGCTGCCTTGACTATTCACTTACCTGAGAATAATGTCCTTGCTCTCTCTCTCCCCTTCCGTTCGCAGTGATCGATCAAAGGTACTAATGTGATGTCAAAGACTACGGTACAATGACAATTTACTGTCGACTTTTACATCTCATGATCAGCCACTGAGGTTCAGAAACCATACACACACACACGGATGTTTATAACAGCATCTGAAATAAAAAAAAGATGGAAAACAAGATTTAAATTTCGTTTCCGCAGTTTTTTCTTTTTAAAATGTGATTTACATCTCTCATGTCTGCCACTTAATACAGTCGATCGGGCTTTAAAAATGCATTGTAAAAAAACCAAGAGATTAGGAAAACAGATTTCAACTCAGTTTTCAGTGTACAACTACAACTGACATTTTTAGTGTCCCTCGATCCCACGACTGCCAATGTAACTGAAACAGCATCTGAATAAACTTAAATATAAAACAAAACATGAAAAAAAAAACAAGACTTCCGGCTAGTTATTTCAGAAAACACTGGTTCTTTGACCAGTCGTAATCCCCTCTCGCAAAGACTAATTTATAGTATGTGAGCACTTCCATATTTCCATGTCGAAAAATGCCAAATCTATAATAAAAGAAAATAATGGTGACAGTATTTCACTGCGGTGCAATTTTGGTCCTTTTTTTGTTCGACGCTACAACCCAAATGACCGTTTCAATTACTTTTCTGAAGGGTCAATTAAGCCAGCCTAATTGCTCATCTGTCGACCGATTGTGTTCCCTGTATAAGCCCACCACACCGGAAAACGATATTAATACCCATTCAGTTCTCTGAGCGCAAACACCTTACCAGACTGCTTCCTGTACTAACACCAAAATACTTCTTGATAAGATGAGACAGGTAGTGCTTATAGCGTGCAGTTTTCGCACCCCCACCTAACGAGGCAAACCCGCAGAAGTCATGAAAAAGTGCCGTATTTTACAAAGCCAAATGGGGAAAATACTGAAATTTATTCACTGTTCAGCTATCGCTTTAGGCCTTGATTGATTGACGTCACACAATTATTGTGGAATTAACCTCAATCGCTATGGGAAAACTCTGGCTATTCTTTTTTTTTTAAGTGGCAGTAGCACGGTCACAATTTTGCGTCATAAATTGAATTTACCACTACATCAATCTTTCTTTTCATACTATGCGCCACGGGCCCTGGACCCGATCAGCGCGTAAATTGTGTGCACGGGTTTTTTGGTTGTGCGAAAAAGTCCCATCTTATCGTTTCTAGTATCTTTGGTAAGACTGTATAATTATAGAATATGGGAAGTTTTCTAGCCCAAAGAGAAAGAAATAGAAGGGTGGGTTGACAGGTTTATCTCAGATAATGCCCGGTACATCTAGCTGTGCAATTTAATATTAAATTATCTCCTTGTGATTTTCATGTGCCATTTGTATTGGCCATTTTTGGGGGGACGAACCGCTCAAAGGGGCTTACAGCAATGAGTCAGAAGAGCATTTTCTCTCCCTCAATATTTAAGTACGCCAAAGTAACAATTTTTGTTTAGGAGAGAAAATTTAAACCATGGCTGCGTGACAGTTATCTCCGCGAGACATTGGTTTTGATTTTCTTAGAAGCAAAGATTTTCCTCTTGAATTTCGTCACGGAATAGCTCAGAACTTTTAAGCAAAATTATATATACACCTGTGTTGCAAAATAAGTTCTTGAACCATCAGACAGACCAACCCCAAACCCCCCCCCCCCCCTTCCGCCCCCCTCGGAGGCGACAGCACGGAGTTGCAGTGCTCTCCATTTCTGTCAAAATTGGGCAAAAAGAAAAGGTTGTATGTTGCAATGCCCCGCGTGAGAAATAAAACCCAAACAATACAAAGCAAACTAAAGAGAAGACAGGAAATACACAAATTTTCGGCTTTCGCCTTTGTCAAGTGAAAAAAACGAACTATAAAAAAATTATGATATCTCCATTTCTGTGTATTTTTTCCACTAAGGTTCTTTACCACGTCACTTCATGTATGCTTGTTATTGAGTTATTGAGTTGTGATATGTTTATGTAAATAATACGTAAGATATGTGTACCATGTATGTGCTGTTAAAGGCTCTGGGAAAGAGAATTGCCCTCATGGGGATAATAAAGTGATTCTTATCTTGTCTTCCAACCTTTCTCACATCATCTGCAGGTAAAGACTTCTCCTTGACAGCCCAAACGCGGTGGCTTCGATTTCGTTTTGCATTCTTTAGCTTTACCGAGTGACGCCCGTCTAGTCTTGCAGAGATGTCAAATCTTCACAAGCACCTTTTAGTTTTGGAGGCATATATTGCTTCCGCTTTCGTCTTGTTTAGTTTTTCATGGAGCCTGGCGTCTTTCGAAGGCGAACCGGAAATCGAAGCCAATATGTCCGGGCTCTAAGCAGAACTCTTCCCCCCCCCCCCCCCCCCCAGTCATTGCTTTAACAGAAAGTAATAAAGCAGGGTCATCACTCATCACACTTAACCTGCCTGCCTAGTAAACAAAAACATTCAGGTTAAAGACCAGGTCACACCTGTTTACGGCAACGCCGGAAACCTACCTAGGCAATAAATGGTGGTTTGGCTTTCAGAAAATTCCCCAGCTCGGTGGCGGAAAAGGGAAAATAGAACGTACAAAATCGTTAAACACCGTAAGTATGCTCCATAAACCTAGGCGCGCTAACGTTGTGTTGCAGTCGTTTTGTTTCATGTTCCCCGTTGACTGCGCAATGTATTCTTGTCTCTCATTCATTTGCCAGTGTTTAGGAAATGCGACGCCACTGTATCGCATAATTATGCGAGTCTAGTTTTGCGGCACAGACTTCTGTGGTGAAGCAGACATCGCTGGTCTCAGATTGTTGGATGAGGACAGTCCAGGTTGTGACGTTGTGACGTGAGTTTTTTGGAAAAAGCCCGTGGACACGTTGCCACATTGTGCCTAGATGCAGCATGACGACAAACATAATTATATAGGATATAATTATATGATAGGACAGATCCTTGTCAGAAATACCCACCAAATCCATCCGCGTGATTATGATGTGAGTAACAGGATGGAAGAGGATTGAGATATTTGTTTGTGTTACTTTTTTTTTCTTGGAGGAGGGAGGCGCGTTTGTCCCTTTTCACCACAACGAGACTGTTTCAAGGGCGTGGACTGGGTCACCGTTTCGGTCGCCAGGTGTTTCGTGAAATTTGGAAGGTTGAGATCCCCGCCCCTGAGCGGGATTCGAACCTAACGTTAGTCCTCTAACCTCTGGGCCCCACTGGGCCGGTGGCAGCTGAGAGATGATGGAAATGATAAGAAAGAAAAGAGGAAGAACGTCAAAAATAAAAACACCTGAGATGAAAATGAAGAGGAAAGGGAAAAATATGGCTAGAGAAACAACTCTTGACAATGAAATCTCCTCTCCTTGACAAATGAACGTCATCACATCCGAAATATTATACCACCACGTTAAAATGTTGTCAGTAGGAGTTGTCAGCTTGACAGCGGGTGGTTTATAAGAGCCGTAAGCTGAGTAGAATGTCTGTCACGGTTAATAAGACAAGTCTATGCAATATATTATGCTGAGATGTGGACGTGCACACTTCTATAGTTGCCGGTCTGGCCATTAAGTGAAGGAGTTTTCAGCTTCGTGACCCTTACCGTCCACCAGCGCTTCCGTCCACTAGACTAGAGGATTATTTCAACTACGATCATTGACATTAAGGGAATCCTGATGAGATTGTACATTTTAATTTTTGAAACCTTACCTGATTACAAACCCCCCCCCCCCCTCCCAAAATGTTGAAGACGATTTAGAAACGGAAATTTCTGTCCGAAAAAAAAAAAACGCGGAGTTGCCATGATTATTTTATTTAGCCTAGGCGCACATACCAGCCGATTTCCATCCGCCACTTATCTGGGAGATGGCGTCACTTCATTGGATTTTAGTGAAATCCCAACTTCAACTGCTGCGCGAGGTCTCACTGAGATGTACCCGTGACGTCGCCCTATCAAAATCGATATCGGTTAGTTTGTGTGTGGACCAGAACTAGGGTGTTACGGACATCAGTGTGAACTTTTCAAGTTTATTCTAATAAATTTAACGAAAGAAAACTTGCGTCCACTTTAATGAGAGACCGGCTCGTCTCCAAATATGTCAGTACCGCCTGGAGGCAGCAAAGATATCATTAATATCCTCTCCTTCCTACCTTCCCCCACGGCTCTCACAGAAACCCATGGAGACCAATCACAAAAGAGAGAAAATGAACACAATGGACGTTGCCAGGGGAAAAACTTAACTAGTTTTCCTTGCAAATAAAGAGGTGGTAGTACCAAGTACCACTCATTTCAGGGGGGTTCATTAGCTTTTCTGGCCTCTGGTTTTATGAACTCACTAACGGGAACATCTGTAGAGCCGGTGTCTCCACAAAAAAAAAAAAAATGGCTGGCGGCCACCTAATCAGGCCATTCTGTCACTCGTCCGCTCATAATCTGTTTCCTCCCTCCATCTCTCCCGCTTGAGCTGTCTAATCAACATCTAGTAGCCCCCTCAGCGCTAAATATGTTTTCCTGGAAATTCCAGCCTCCGGTCGCGGGGAAAGTTAAGTTGGTTTTGGTTATAGGTGATGTGAAAACAAGCCTTTTTTGACAAGGCGACGGAAGCAAGCCGGAGTGTATTGGTAGGGGAGGGTGACGATTCTCAAGATCGCAGGGTGTGAAGATCGAAAAATGGCAGGGGGAGGGGGATGTCTTTAAAGAACAGCGATATTTTATTGTGGCAGTATTAACCCTAGCGCATATCAGCACTTTACTGCGACTTAAATACGGTCTCTCCCCCCCCCCCCCTCAGTTCTGAGACATCCCCCTCCACCCCCTATTATTCTCATCTGACAAAAATACAAAAATTAGTATGTACATTAAGAACACCCTTTAGAGGCCGGGTGGAAAGAAATACCAGAAGTTTAGGTTGTATAATTAGTGGGATGTTTTTACACGGGTACCAATATTAACAATAACTAAAATTATTATAACAAACTTGTCCGCAGTTTGAATTTGTTTTTTCTTTAAATTTCATTTAGATATACATGTACATTTGAAAAAAAGCGTTAATTTATATCTAATGTATTTCCCAAATACATTATGGCAGTTGCTGCGTTATTATTATGATTTCTAATAAAAGTAACTTTTCGCCCTTCTATATTCATCAAAATAGGCTGTCAATATAGGCTGTAATAGACGCAAAACAAGATTCTGACATAATACGATAATACTCTCTAAGCCTTGTCAAATGCTTGTCATCGTTATGGAGAAAAATAAATGATTCATTGATACGAAGTTGCAGGTGACAGTCGGAAGAGATTGTTGAACGAATTGCCAAATTCGGCCAAAGGAAACAAGACGGAAATTCTGTGTGAACTATTTTTTGATCAAACATAATATTATGAAATTCCAGCCTCTCTGGTTATGCTGCTGCCCAAACAACAACAAAAATCTCATTTTTCCATTGACTTCATCACATCACAAACAAATTTGCCCACTGGCGAGAAACATATGGAAGCGGCAGTTTTCAATCCAATTTTTTTTAATTTTTATGTGTGATAATTATTATATATATATAGAATTCCTGTCAGTTTTAATGAGGGGAATCATGACACAATTTCCCTGTAACCTGCAGAATTGCCAAATTCAGGGAAAGATGTTGCATTTTTTTTTTTTTAACATTGCCATTACGTTCTTTGAAACTTAAATAAATGGCGATATCTCTCTCTGACATTGCACGCCTTCTTCCCGTTATATTTACCGTTGAAAGACAAATTGGACAGAAAAAAAGTTGTCATACTGAAGAGTAATATATTTTTCGAGTTCTTATTCTTTTCAGTGACGGCAACTGAGTATTTCATGAGAGACTAAACGATGACTAGCGCGATACTGCAAAAATGATCACGATACGTATGTATGACCTTGAGACCCCCACACACGTTTAAGGTCAGAAGTCCTCCGACATACGATTTAAAGTCTCACTCAGAATTTACAATCTCATCCCAGGTAAGAATGCACTGAAGATTATATAACATTGGAATCCCATAAACTGGATCCCACCAAATACTTGAATTCCCACTCAAAATTGGAATTCTTCACTGAAATCTCACTATTCTATCAAAAGCCGAAATCCCAAAAATTGTAAAAAAAACAAACAAACAAACAAAAAACACGAATCTGAAATCTCACAATTCAAACGAAAGACTGAAATCCCACACAAGATTTGAAATCTCATATCAACGGCCACAAACGAATAATGACGTCGTCCCTCAAGGGGTCGGGAGTAAAAGATTAAAAAAAACTTACTCACAACCCCCCATACACAGTAGAACTTTGACTAGCTAGACCGGAAAGCCCAGCTGTAGACGGTAGGGTACAAACTACTGAAACCTTCAGTGCACAAATTCTGAAGTTGCTGCTGGTGGTGTATAGCGCGAGTGGTAATGAAGCACGTCTTATTGCCTGCATCAACAGGCAGAGCCTTTGTTAAGCTTTCCTTGCCCTCCAGATATGGAATAATGAGACGTCGTCCCTGGTGTCCAGTGGAATCTTCTGGGGGCTTTATCTCGACGTTCAAATGAGGCATTTAAAAACCAGTGAAAAAAAAAAGTCCTGTTTAAATTATTTATTTTTTTTCGTCTAGTTTAAAAAAAATAAATTATTCGTGCTGTTGGATGTGAATTTAGACATTGAAATTGCGGTAGATCAGATAGACTTCGTTAAATGTAATGACAATTTTTTATTTCTTTCAGACTGAGTTCTCTAAATTTACTGATTTTGGATATGGAAAAATCACAGCTTAATTTTACAGAGCTAAACGAGCTGACTGGAGAGTGTTATAATTATCTGAAAAGATGGGGCGAACATTCAAGACCTGACACTTAGGCGATATTAACGAAGCAGCCAGCTGTCAAATTTTGTAAGGAACTTTTTAGTGCAAGCGGAAGTTGTACACGAAAAAGGCTGGAGGCGCTGTGAGTCAAAAGGGTTTGTCGTTTATAGAGAGGATTGTGGAGTAAAAACGGGACGTCGTCACACACTGATGAGACGAAAACAAAGTCCGTCTCTCTAGATCGGGAATATCAGTACTGCATTGAATCAGCCGGTGTGGAAAAGAGATCTCACGCACCGAGTCAAAACACAATTATGCAAAATAGCAGTGTGTCACACTCGCGTTATTTCTAACAGTTGGCGTGACATCACGTTCAAAACATACAGAAATTATTTTCAGTTTCATTTTCCAATTATGATGTTGCATAAAAATAAAAAAAAGACACAATTGTGACCTGAGGTTTCCTACATGTTACAAAATAGAGATATTACTTTCAAATCTTTGCCTTCTACCAGACGTTATTACGCAATGGGATTGCCCCACTTGTACGCGTCGAATGAAAGTGCTTTACGTCGAGATTATGCAATGCTTTCTACTTGTGTGACATCTTAAATTTTTATTTACCAGAGACTTTTTAAATCATTCCAGCGGGTAAAATTGCTATGTTGGTTTAGAAGAATATTGTGGAGGAAAATAAAAAATGAGGATGAGAAATAGAAATGAGACATAAGAAAACAAAACAGGGATACCTCGAAATCGACATTATTTTAGCAGTTACTAGTAAAGAATTGGAACGAGGTTGAAGAACGAGGCCAGTGGGGAAAATGTGAAGTCAAAGCTGGTGGATTGTTCCAGAAGAAGAATGGAGGCGGCAGAGGAAGAAGAAGAAGAAGAAGAAGAAGAAGAAAGGAAGGAAAGAAAAGAAGAAGACGACAGAAAAGACAGTAGCTTAAAAAAAACAAAAAAAAACCCCACAAAAATGCTTACTTTGGTATTTTGACACATGATATTTCAACTTGGACAATTCACTGATCATAATTATAAAGGCTGTTTTTCGGCGCGATGCCCACCTGGACGGTATAGAAAGAACAAGAGGGAAACAAGAGAAAATTACGGTGATTGAAAAACTGTAAAGAAAAACAAAAAGAAGAAACTTAATTAATTTGATATGCGATAGGTGATTTTTTTTTTTTTCACCCTGGGCAATTCATGCCAGCCACTGGTCAAAAGACAAAAAGGATGCTGCCAGCCAGAAGCAAGACACCGAAAGCCAAAAACTGGCCATTTGCCCTGTACATTATGACTGGTTACTTTCCAACTTCCGATGGTTTTAGTAACCCGGGCCCTGTGATTGGCTGAGATAAAACACCAAAACATCTCACGACAAGATTGTTTGTTCCGCTGCTCCAGCCCAGCTGAAATGCCCGGATGTTCGACAAGACCGGAAACAGGCAAGGTCGTTACGGAAAACAGATAAGATAATGATGGCCGATGGTTTTAACACAAAATACCGTTGTGTTCACAACCGAACATCTCTCTCTCTCTCTCTCTCTCTCCACTCTTCGCTCGAAGATTTTGCGACCAATTTAGTAAAATTTTTGCGGTATTCAAATCTGCTTGGGATCTGAATGAAGACTGTCAACAGGGAACACGATTTATCTATTATTATTTTTTGAAGTAGTAAATCTTTTTTTTTTTTTTTGAAGTAATAAAAAAATTTGCCCAGGCCTCCCCTAGAAACTTTGCAATGTCAGCAGAGAAATCGAAGTACAATGAACTAATCTGACTAGGTATTTCTTTATTTTCGTTGGAACATTTATTTATTTACTTATTTATTATTTATTTATTTATTTATATATTATTTTTCGAATTTACTGTTATGCGCACCTTGTAAAACACGATCTTTTTGCCTGGCTATCCCTTTTCAGCTCAAGGATGACTCATTACAATGTTCTTGAAGGCTTCTTCCAATAGTTATTCTGTGATACACAACATCCCCGTAGGTCCACACGTATTTCAAGACCGCAAGACAAAAAAAAAATTAAAATTAATGAAAACCTGATTTTATGACCACTTCTTTTAAGCACAGAGTTTATTGCACTGCTTCTTTCTTTGTATTGTCTTTTGACTCAAAATTGTGTTTCGTGGGTTCTTTAGAGACGTCTATTATGACCTTTTTTTATTAGGTCACCTTTTGTTTTATGGTTTTATTGTTCGGAACTCGTTTTGTGGAAAGCGTCTGGTTTTAGAGTCAAACCAGTCATCCAAAGGGCAAAGTGAAAATACCGACCATTTTTAGACAGCTGGAATCACTATTTGGATTGACTGGTTTAACTCTTTCGGTGCCTAACGTATTGTCATGACGAGTCTATTGCAATTATTAGCTGTGTAAACGTATCGCATTCAGCGTATACTTCTCGTAACGTACAAAGATTCATATTTACTTTAAGAGATGGTTCCACTCGGCGCTTAACTGATTATAGCTGAAAGATATTATTAGTACTGTTTAAAATCCCAGGCTTACGTTTTTGGCAGTTTAAGGGGATTACAGGTTTTGGTTATGTACACGATGAGCCACTCAGGCATCGCCACATTTCCCTGAAAATAACGCAACTTTCATATTAACTGCCGTATTTACAAATGGTGGCAGGTCGAGCTTTATGCATAAACCATAAGGCAACCCTGGACTTTTTATTGATTTGCGTATTTATTTTTCTGCTATTTAACCTGCGTTTTTAGAATCAAAAGAATTTATGGAAGGAAAAAAAAAGCAAGACAGTTTTAAAAAACAAAATTAACTTGGGCTGTGTTGATCTAAAAGTTGATTTGTTTATCTGCAAACACTAGGGGGAGTTTGATCTCCGGTGAAAATGAGAAAGTAAACAGATGCAGGCTTGGCGGAGACAATGGGGCCAGAGAACTTGACAAACAAAGGGAATTCTCCCTGCCATTGAAACTGAGAGGTGAAAATCCCATCGACAGAAACGTCGACTAGTGAGAGTATGACCGTGTGCACTCACGTTGACCCAGTGCAGAAAGAACAATATCATTAATACCCCCGATTTGCCATAATTATTGTGGACTTTAATTGAAAAGGGGCAAATGATGAGAAATCTACGCCATTGCCGTCGCAACCATCGTCAGCCTCACCGTGGCTCCAGAGCCGTCTTATTGCATGGGCACACTGGGCAAGTTTGTTCAGGGGCCCCAAGGGTTTAGGGGGCCCCATGCATACACGTTTCTGAGTAGTTGAGTAGGGGGCGTGTCGCAGCCTATTGCTTTGCCTCCTCATGGGCCAATAATGATCTCAAAACAGCCTTACGTGACCCTAACCAATACCATCACCATTATCAGCAACAATCATCTCCCGGTTGAGAACAACAATTCAGTGATATCCAACATTTCGCCAACCTTAAGACTGATGGCACACACACTGACTTAACTATTGTTTTGTCTTGGCAGTGTCATTAAAAAGGGACCTGGCGCACTGGCAGGACTGAAAACAAGCCCAGGAAACTTGAAATGGGGCGTGGGACAAAAAAAAAAAAGAGAAAATATTAGTGTAGAGCCAGTTGTCCCATTCAGAACAAGCCACTGCTGTGCAATGTCATGTATTTGGAACGTTTAAGTTATCAATACATGTTATCATTTGTTTTTGTCCTAATAAATGATTTATTTTTTTCCCCATTTAGTTATTTTCATTCTTTTTTTTTAAAGCCAGACACTCGCCCACAACCGCCACAAATGAAGCCAGCTGGTGCAACGTTCATCACTGCAGCGCCCCTACGACCCCGGCGGGTTATGGGATCAGTGACCAGTGACATTCTATGTGTACTGTATTAGTAGTACCCGAGACACAGAATACCGAGACGGACCATTCCTTCCTTCACTATATGTCCACAGCTTGTGCGCGTATAAACACGGCGAGTACTACTCACAGAGCTCTGTGGTACTAGTCTTTTTGGTTCAAGTATGAAGGGGGTGTGATGCGAATTGTGCGCGTACCATCCATGTCAACAATGCAACAAGCCGGCGGACGGAAAACGATGAATTCGTCCGTCTCGATATCCTGTGTCTCGGGTAGTACTGTCACTCCTGGCTCACATGTGAACACAGCTTGAATCAGTGGTGAGCAACTTTCTAAATGTCATCGGGTAAACGAGACAGTCGACAGTAAAACAGGTATAGAGAAAAAAACCCGGCGCACGAGTTTTACACGTGAGATTACCAGTGACACGCCACACGCACAATCGGAAACGTGGCGAAATCTACAGCTTTTTTGTGTGTGTGAGCGAATCGTTATCTTTGAATAACATTTTTCTTCTGTTTTTTCTTTTTTTATCCTTGGCAATAAGTTCCGTGCACAACTTAACTCTCAATTGGTGAAAAATTTTGCCGCCCTACGGTGGTTAAGATCAGAGATCGTGTTGTAAGAATAGTGACAATTTAAATACATTTAGCTAGCAAAAATCTCAGCCCCAGAACAGTCACGATATTTAGTATTTTCTTTTTTTCAGACCGGGTGCTCTTGAAATGTTTAAATCTTTGCTACTTTCGCGTTTCGGGAATGGGAGAGATTGAAGACTCCATAAAAGGGCCCCTCTTTCTTTACCTTATCTTCGTCTCTTTTTTCTCTCTCTCTCTCTGTCTCTCTTTGTGTCTGAGTAGCTCTCTCTTTCTTTCGTTGTCTCTCTCTTGTCTGTCACTCGCTCTCTCGCTCTCAAACTCAATCCAAAATCTATTTTGTCTTTTGAACTCATTTACCCCTTTTTCTTGCGCCTATTCACTTTCTCTTTCGCCTATTCACTTTCTCTTTCGATCTGCCTATAGATCTATTTTAACTTTGCATTACTACCTATAATTCCTGCTTCACATTTGGACATTCTGTTCATATTTTCTTTCAAATGTTCATCTAATATACACCCGCATGAACTATATCAGAATATTTCGTTATTAATTACATTAATTTAATGTCTTTTATACTATTTACCTAGTACCTATACAAAATGTGATAACTTTTCATCAAATGGAATGTTAATTAACATCAGTTCACTCAAAAATTCCTAAGACAGATATTGGACTATTTATTACCAAGAGACGAATCTTGATTTAATAATGAAGCGTCATCGATGATCACAGGTAATTTGGTGGGGGTGGGGTAGCGGGGTGGTGGTAGTGGAAGTAGACCAAAGATGATTAAAGCTGCTTTAATTCCAATATTTCTTTTCCATTTGCGCCATCAAACAAAGACACGAGGACAAAGTACACGTAATTTTAAGTTATAGACGCGCCAAAGCGTGCCGGTAAAAAAGTTAAAAATAATCTGATCTTGTTTGTTTTTCACCTTTACACTCGGCCTGTCAGGCTGGTGGTAAAGTTTTTTTGTTTTGTTTCTGTCTCTGTTTTGGTGTGACATATGAACTATGGAGTTGAATGGCACCTCGCCCACTGGCGACTGTGGAACAAATCTGTCTCACTATAGTCGGGAGGCCAATCCCTCAGATGGCTGGGAACCTTGCACTTGGGTCTACTGAAAATGCCGGATATAATGAGGTAAAGGGTGGCAACGTAAGAAATTCCTCAAAAACACCCTCTAACATGAGATTATAGATTAGCTCTCTTTTCAGACAAAAAGACAATGATAAAGTCGTACCCAGCCAAATATCAAAGCGCTACCCATGCTTAATATACACATCAAATTAAAAAGGAGCCAATTTCCTACCACATGAAAGTTATTCGTACTGATTTGTGCTGATAACAAGAAGTACATTGGACAAAATCAAACTATGCCCCTTATATTACTAAACATTGCGAGTTCAATATTTTAAACAATCTTATAAAATATACAAGATGGCTAAGGTTGAACTTTACTACATATATTATTATCATAGATAAGTACTCATAGAACTTTATGAAAGACATAATGCTACAATTTGAAGATCAAATTATTAATAACGGTGGTTACAGTAATACGTCTTTTTGGAAGATTCTAGCTGAACTGCTTCACACATATTATTGAGAAATGATAGTAACACTGGCGTTAGGCCTGTTGTTGACGCTCAGATAATTATGTATACATACATATTGCTTGCAAGAGTTAGTTTGTTTCATTTCTGCAGCTCAAGCCAGGTTCATTCAACTTGAATTATACCGGAATGTGGAGTAAAAAACAATGATGTTAGTACTTGAAAAACTAGTTCGGACGCGTCAAACCTGTCTTGAGTCAGCGGATGAAAAGAGAGACATCGCACACACACACACAGTAAAAACAGACGCAAAACGGAGTCAACTTCAATGTGACACCAGCTTTAATCACAGATCGAAAGTTTAAAGATGCCGATTTTTGTTTATTTGTTTGCTCGCACTTTCACTCAGTACCAGTAGAAAAAATAATCGAATCTTGAAGTTTTATACCGGTGGGACCCCGGAATGCAACCCGGAAAAACAATGAAGAACGGTAGCAATCGTTTCGTAAACATGCAAATGAGAGAGAGGGGGAGAGGGAGAGAGAGTTTGTCTTCATTGGTTTTTCAATCTTTTCTAGAATTTCGCATTCCAAGTTGCATATTTTTTTGTTTTTAGTTTCCAAGTTTACGATTGCAGCAGTTCAAAGTGGAGTGAACCCTCGTATGTGAAGTAACGTAGCTTGCCAGAAAGAAGTGAAGCAACAACATCAACAAGAATAAAAGCCTTTAGACTAGTGGTTCTCAACTTTTATTTTTCCCCATGCCACTTTTCAATTTGATAAAAAACAACAACAACAAAACCCGTGGGCCCGGCCATGATAGGACACAGTTAGTATACAGTATACAAAAGCATTGTAAGAAATATTTATTTATCTGTGTAGCCGCCGGGCAAAATGAGACACATTTCAGCACTACCTGATTTGAGAAGTCGTTAAAAGGTATCATAATGCCAATTTCACCGATTTTGCGTTTTCAGTATTTTTGAAAAGTTTAACCTCTTTACTTATCCGTTTTCAAATGATAATCCTGTTTGAGAAGGGCAAATACTTCAAAACTGACTTTGAATTGAGTCATCATCAAAAATTTTGACTAAAAGCTGAAACTTTAAAATCGTTTTTCTCAAAACTGTGATTGTGTCACTTCCTGTCTTTGAGAGGCCATAATTATCTTCACTGCTAATTAAACTACAGCAAACATGTTTTTTTACCAAATGGAAGGGCTTTGAATAATCTATTTAGCGATACCAATATCTCCATACCCCAACATGCAGGAAGTGCCTCATTTTGTCGGGCGGCTACACATATAATTATTCAGTTTTATAATATATACAATTAGTTAGTAACAACGCTTTATCTATACAGTTAAACTGAAATGACCAATGAAATTAAGATTTCCTTAAAAAATGTCAACGCCCCATTGTGAAGTCCCACGCCCCACCAAAAATATTACCACGCCACCACTTTCAGAACCACTGCTTATTGACCACTGAGTCAGGTCCCTTTTGCCTCGGTTTTGTAGGCTATAGAGTTAGACCAGGCCCGGGGCACTAATGAAATAGACAAGTTTGTCTCACTGGTTCATTTAAAGGAAGTTCAAGACTGAATAAAAACAAAGTTCGCAAGACTTTTCTCTTCCCTCAATGAACGCGGAAAACGTGGTGGACCTTCCGCCTTCTCAGTTCTTGTTTGTTCCAATTCCACTTTTTACACAACTGAGAAATTCGACATTAAACGTTTGCGGCTTTAGAGTGCTGTAAAAGAGTTAACATAAATCGGAACTGTGAAACAGCTTGATAAGTGCCACAAGGCATTTAAAAACATCGACTCTTTATTATGAGCACTCGCCATTGTAATGGCTCGTTGTGTGCTCGTAAAATTTATCACTGACAGTTCAGCCCCGACAAATGTCAGAGTGCGTATCTGCTATACCTCTTCTACATACTAAAAGATCTCCAGTTTTTCAGAAAATGGAGATAAACCAAACAAGAACTAAACCAAAGGAGAACTAAAGTCGCGCTATAACTACGTGAATAAGGTGCTTCTGTAATGTTAGGCATCATTGTTACCAAAGCTAAGCGGCAGTGGCGACTTTCCTGTCCTAGTCTTAGGTCCACCAACCAGAATGGCATTGTGGGCACCGATGTTCGTTCTAAATAATAATGATACACTGTTCTAATTCTGTCCAGGTTATTTGTGAACGATTTATCCTAAGCTGGGCAGGTTTACCAAGACAGCGAATGGACTCTTTCGCAGAATGCAAAGCTTAGTTGAAAATTGCCTACTGATGCCAGTCGAGTGCCATGCCTGGTCTTCATGGATTTCTGTGGTATTGTCCCTGCTTTGTGGTCTTTGTTTACCAAGAATATATTAGCCAGAGGCTATTTCACCTAAATGTTGTCTTTCTTGTATTTTTCTTCTTTGGCATCTTCTGGCTTTGTCTCATAGAAGACCCCAAAAGAGCTGTTAATCAACCGAGCCCCTAGAGCCCTGACAGGGGGCTGTATTGTCAGAGATAAAACTGTATGAGTATACAGCCATTACGGTGGGGAGTGTCCATACAGCCTTCGTGTTTTAAAAACGTTCAGTGCCATCTCAGATCTATTATGGATTATGTGATAATTTAATTAGAAACATGACATTTATATAATCCAACCAACAACTTAATTTTGCAGAATAACATGCAAATAAAACCAATCTTCTTCATTCAGTAACGTCCTCATTTGCTGGTAATGTTGGGTGAGTAATGTGCATGTTTGTGGTCTGCGTTAAAGGCCTGTGTGTGCCTTTGATATTAATTATTATATTTACTGTAGTACTGTTACTGATGCTGTGACAACAAATTACCTGGCAACAGGATAATAAAGTTATATCTCATCTTATAACGAGAAATAGAATTGAATTGCATGTGTAGGCTCCCCAGACCCCGTCTCCCCCCGCGTACGCTTTCTATGCTGGGGGAGGGTAACACCCTCCCTCCGCCCAGGCGTATGTACTTTACGGTCTCCCCACAGCCAATCTTGCATTGTGTGTAACCTTGAGTAAAATGACGTCAGCTAAGCACAAGAAGGTCACCCGTAAGCAACCAAATCAAAGGTGGAAGTGGAAGACACTTAACCCTCCCTATAATGAAAACCAACATTATTTTCCTGCATTTGATGGTTGCAACTTTGGTGAGCGCATAAACATAAGTGTTTTTGCAAAGAACGTTTACCTTCAACACAGCAATACGAGCACATAATTTCTGAGTGGTTACATCGAGGGTTATCATGCTCTGCTGTTTAATGAGTGCATGAGAATGTTTTCAAAAAGGAAATAAATAAATAAATAAATGTGCTGTAACTGAATTAGTTTTAGTACGTGGCGCAACAGATGTACAGGGCTTGAAATAATTGTCCTCGTGGATTAAGACCATAAAATGTTACAGTGATGAGTAAAATTGCCGCAAGAGAATGTTAGAAGTTATTCGATTTTATTTCTTCCCAGAAAATGTCGAGCTTACCGGAATATTTCAGAAGGGTTTATTATTGGCTGCTTAGCACCGTTCTTGCTTATCCATTCTTTCCCCCTCTTTTGAAGACGACACGCTAATCTGAGCGCTTAAATAGAGGGTTATCATGCTCTGCCCTTTAATGACTCCATCATTCCCTGAGAATATTTCCGAAAGGGGAGAACAAATAAAGAGATGTAATTGAATTAGTTTTTAGTACGTAGCTCAAATGATTTCAGGCGCTGTACATCTGTTACCTTCTAAGATAGATGGCCGTAAAGAGTTACAGTGACTAGTAAAATTGACATAAAAGTTATGAGTTGTTATTAATTTCCCTGAAAATGTCAAGTTACGAGCAGTTTTTACTTGAACATTTCAGAAGGGGTTTTAATACTAAGTGTTCAGTACCATTCTTTCTTATCCGTTCTGAAGTCTTTTTTTCTTTTAAAATAGACGAGATGATGTTGTGGCCAGGTAAATGATCTAGAGGCTGACAGCACACCTACTGTTGAAATCTTTTGGCATTATAAGGGAGTTTCTAAAAATCGAACCCTATCATTGATGATAAACTTAATCTTAAGCCCTAAAGGTGAGCCCCTATAAATGTCGGAAATAGAAGTAAGCATTAATTTGGTAAAAGTACGAACTCCCGTTTTGTGAAAAGCTGTGTACGAAATGCATAAAGTTTCATTGGTAAAAAATGTTCAAACCCGCGCTGAATAATTTCTTTATTTCTTAACTCCAGGTGTTTTGAGACAGAGAGTAAGAGAGCGAGAAAGAGAAGCAGAGAAAGAGAGAGAGAGAAAGAGAGAGAGAGGAAAGAGAGAGAGAAGCAGAGAAAGAACAGAGTGTGAGAGAGAGAGAGAGGAGAGAGAGAGAGAGAGAGAAGAGAGAAGGAGAGAGAGAGAGAGAGAGAGAGAAGGAGAGAGAGAGAGAGAGAGAGAGAGAGAGAAAGAGAGATATAAGAGCGAGAGAGAGAGAGAGAGAGAGAGAGAGAGAGAGAGAGAGAGAGGTGGCACTGGTGTTTAATATCAAGATTTCGATAATTTTTGTCCCGTGGGTTCTGTGATCAGCTCCACCCAATCAATAGGAAACTGTCACTCAAAAACAATTCTGCGTGAGTTTTTTTTCAAACAGTGCTAACAGAGACAACATCTATCCCTGCAAATTACATATCCTGCTGAAGAGGCTAATGCAAATAGGTCTATCTTCAGATGAAAATGAAATAGCCCGATATGTCAGACACAAATGTTGCCGGGAAACATTTTTTGGATATATCCCTGTCAAGCAACAAAATTATATTGTCACAAATGACATTTTTGGGAGAAAGTATGTAATTACAATTCAAGATGCTGCCGCTGAATGCGCGCAAAACCCCGTCTAATTTGATATCTTATATTATATACAGCTAAAAAGACATAGCTACAATCAACTGTGGTTAACCCTCTCCCGCCCAGAAATGGATATTACAAAAATTCAGAAACTTCAAACATTGATTTGTATTTTTTTAGTTAATCAAAGACATGCAAAAAATATAAATATTTATCAGAAAAATATTGCCTGTTTAATAACTTAGAAAATAGGGCACTGGGTAGAAAATAGGGCATTGGGTAAGGGGTGACATGTTTCAAATAAGGGAACAAAGGGCATTGAAGGGTTAAGATAAAAAATATAAATATTGATATTATGAACTGCTCATAAACATATTGCTGCGTATAAAGATCGACCAGGATAATTTCAAGGTAACATACAGATCTAATGAAAAAAAAAAAAAAAAACAGTTTTGCATGAGAGGAAGCGCACCGTTACCATAACAACGTACGTATTCAACGAGAGAATCAACGTGCATGATTAAGAGTTCAGCTGTGTCGTTCATTGGTGACGGAATGAACGATAGGTAAAGTTATCATGTACTGTCTCTAAAAGCACTAAAACAGTGGTTCTTATAGTCCCATACCACATTTCTCCCTTTGTCATCCCAGTTTTTCCTCAATTCTTCTCCCATTTTAAATTTTCATTTAATAAATTTTTCAAGAGTGATAATTATTGAATCAGTTTATGAACGTAAATTTCTCTATTAGCTGCAATCAAAGAAAGACGAAATCATAAATTCTATTTGAATATAATGCTTTTATAGTTGTATTTTTAGGTATTTCATTTGATAAACAGTACACACGATTAACTGAATACATTCATTCCTGGTTTTAAGTTCCTTCTCTAATTTCTCCCCAACTCATGCCACGGTTAACCGCTTCAGTGCCAGCAGTGCAAACTCGTGAGCTGAGAGTTGTTGTAGTACAGCTTGTAAAATTTTAATTATAGAAAAGTGAAAATGAAAATCCTTTATTGAAAATTGATATGTTTCACTATGTAGACTCACATTCACGACTTCAAGCGACTGCAGTAATCATATCTGAAAGTAACAAGGAATTCTAGGAAAAAATCCTAACCATCTGGCGTTGACAAGTAAAGGGGTAAACATTTTTAATTCCTTCTCCTTTGGCTAGGCGCCCACTCGCAAGATGCTGTCGAGTCTTAATTCCATGTTCCCGTTGACTCTGTAATGAGCCACTGCGTGGCATAGATGTGTGGGCATCTTCATTCATTCACTTAGATGTAATTAAAAAAAAGAAAAAAAGCGACACAACTTAACTCTTTGTGTACCTACTTTACTACCAGTCACCGATATACGGGATCTTCCTCTGGTCACGTTTGTGCCAATCACCGATGTATCGGTGCACATGAATGCAAAGCTATTTTGTTTCGGGAAGAAATAAAGTCGACTTTCTATTAATAGATGTTGCTGTGGTCAGTCTTCATTCATCTCCCCCCAATATTTTCCTCCTGTATCGGCAAACGTGGAAAAATTCATGGCACACACAGAGTTAACAAATGTCGCAAGTGTGCGCCTAGCTTAGCTATTAAAGAAATTCCTCCCCTTGGACTAGTGGGGACTGCGTGCCTCCAGTGTTGAGAATCACTGGTCTAAAAATTCATCCACGTGAAATGCAGGAGTGTCACGATATCTATTAAAGCACACAAAACACACACCAAAAAAGAGTTATGGCGTCACAAAAAGCAATCAAAGAAAACCGATAATTAAAACGTTGATAAGAAAACGGTGGGTAAATATAAAATATGCATTCAAAAATAAAACTCATACATTTACCACAGGAGACAAAAAACTTTAATAAGATACAAAAAAAAAAATAAAAAATGGATCTTAATGGAGCAAAAGCTCTGGAAATATAGAATGTTAAAAAAGCGAAAAAGCAAATAAATGGCAATTTCATAATTATGGCATGAATTTACAAAAAAGAAAAGTACGACGGCAAGGCAAAATAATTTTAATTAGTGGTGAGGACAAAAACAAAAAGGGGGGGGGGAGGGGGGGGGGTGAGGGAGTCAAGGCCATGAATAATTCGGTCAATGCTATGGCTAAGACCAGCTAAAGATGGACGGTTGGGAGCATCCTTGCAGACTCTAATCTCAGTCTGAACGCTTTAATTAATATTAACCCAATCCCCGAGCCCAACGCTAGCCCTAAATTTCGGGTGTAGTACATATCATATGTAAATATTAGCCGATTGCACGCGTAATATTATAAAAAGAACCACAGAAAATAATTATGTCGGGTCGTAGCAGGACACGATAAGGACCTTTGGAGGCCCTAAGCACTTAAAGATTTCGGTGTCCCCATAAATTGCATATTATATAATTCAAAATATAAACAAAAATAAACCATTAAAAAAAAAATAATAAAGCGAGTCTTATTATGACAGCATATACTTTAATTTGTTTTCATGTATTGTGAGCGCCCGTCTTTGTGGGTCCCGGGTCAGCTGTACCATTTGCAGTTTTGCACCATTTTATGGTCCATGGTAAATCCGGCAAATGAAAATTTTCTGTGGTGTCCCGATCCCTCTTCCCTTGATGCCCTAAGCACGTGCTTATTTTGCTTAAATGGTTAATCTAGGCCTGGATCGCAGCAAGGCCTGAAGCTAAGTCGAAATAATATGGTAAAAAGAAAAGTAAAAAATTGTACGTCTTTCCTTTTCCTTTGCCTTTCAGGGTGCCGTTTCTGTATTATTACTACACACATAATATTTTGCCAGGGTATGACGAAGGGCTCAAGAGTCAGAGATTTCGAAGACAATGATAAAAATGAAGCAGGTGAACAAAAGCTGGGGACACGGTGGTCTAGAGGCCGAGGGTGCCGGGTTCGAATCCCGGTCGATACAGGCATGTTGGAATTTGGGGAGTTTTCTCATAAATTTTTTCCTGTCCCTGATCCAGTGGTCTAGGCAGGATCGAGCACCTAGTCCTCTCGGATAAGGACGAAAAACTCGGAGGGCCCGTGTGCACTTAAGGCACGTTAAAGATTCCTTGGCAGTTCAAAATCGAAAAGAGCAGGCCGAACAGGCCACTGCCAGGGAAACTTAAATAAAATTCATCCCTGCCCCCCCCCTTAAAACAATATAAAAAAACAACAATACCGCCCACCGGCACTGCACTGTGGCGACGATTGAGCGTGAGTGAGATCCAACTGTCTGGCTCATTGAAATTCAACATCGTGACGTCACCATCCAACTAGCCGGCCAATCAAAATCAATCAATGCACGTATAGGTTCCGGTAAAACACTGTTTTGTATGTTGGTGGAAAAACCTGAGCGCTGGGTAAAAACAACAGGAAAAGAATACCAACAAGCAAACATTGCAGTTGCCTAATAGACTGTGACCTCACCATCCAACTAATAATCGGCCAATCAAAATTGGCTAATGCGTGGCTAGGGTAGGGTAAACCACTGTTTTGTATGTTGATGGAAATCACTGAGAGCTGAGTGAAAACAACACCTAAACAAAGCAAACAAACAAACAATACAGTTGCTAAATAAACACCGTGGACTGATTTATGATCACTAGTGACGTCTTACTGATCGTCAAACTGCCATGGAACGAGCCTGGAATGCTGGGGAGTGTGGTAGATATGAGAGACGATGAAGCTGTAGAGATAGTGTAGTGTTGGAAGTAATATGTACATTACGTTGTAGCGGTGGTTGCAGTAGAATGCAATGGTGGTGGACGGTGGCTATAGAGGAAAGGGTTAGAAGTGGCTTATAAATGGATATCAGCGCCGGCCTTAGGAGCTAGGGGGGGGGGGGCAATAATTACAGTTGTCTCTGTTCTCTGTATAACCTGCATTGTGGTGTTATGTTATGCTGAAATATGTTGTGTGTAATTGACAAGGCCTCGTATCTTAGCCCGGAGTTTAAGTCTTTGTTTTAGGAGGTTCGCTGCTCTTGGCATTTACACCTCATTTGTTCTTGTTGTGTTAGGGATTAGTTTTTCTTTGTATTATAGAATTTTCCCCGGCGCAGCGGCCTTGTACAGCCTGTTCTTCACGATTTCCAACTGCCAAGGTTTCTTTAATGTGTGCAACGTGCACACGGGCCCATCGAGTTTTTCATCCTTATCCGAGAAGACTAGGGGCTAGATTCTACCTACCATAGGATCAAGGACAGGAAAATAATATGAGAAAACAATCTCAAACTTCCAACATGCCTGTACCGACCGGGATTGAACCCGTTGCCATCGGCATGAGAGGCGAGCACCTTGCCTCTAGACCACGGCTCGATTGAGAGCAATTTTATTGGTCTAAAGGCCTGTTTACACTGGTAGGTTTTAGGAATAGAAAAAAAGGAAAGGAAATCTAGCGGAAAGCCCGTCGCGTTTACACTGTTCCGAAATCGGAATGGAATCCGACCCTTTCCTATTTCCTTTCCGATTTCCCCCTGAAACGCTGGAATAGGACCATTCCTATTTTCATTCCGATTTCGGAAAGGTTATGCGTCACGTGACTACCGCCTCGGTGTAAAATGGCGTTCGGTAGACCTATCGAAGAAACTTTCACCCAAACATTCTTGAGGGCTGGAGCTGTCTATGGGATACTAAATCGCCCACATGGCATAACAAGCAGACGAGAACTAAAGCCCTTGGAATTTTAGTGAGTGATAAAAGCCTTGAAAGATCAGATTAATTTCACATTCATACATTGAAATGCTGAACCGAACATTTCCTTCGCTCGTCGAGTGAGAGGTCAGCGGCCGACACGCGAGCGTCCATCCCAGTCACTCACAGTCACATGACCAAAACAAACGATGCGCATCGCTTCTCATTCGGAAAACGGACTAGTGTAAACAAGCCGCGTTTCGAGGGGGAAATCGGAAAGCAAAACTCGGAAAGCTAGGAGAGTTCTTCCCCCACGGCCTCGATTCCGTTTTTCTATTCCTAAAACCTACCAGTGTAAACAGGCCTTTAGTGGTTTAAAGCTCCATGAGGGTGGTGCCCAAGTGGAAGTAATGGACAATGATTGTTGTTAACCTACGCAGTGGACGTCGCATGTAGAAAGTTGATGTACTAGTGGCAGTGCACACTGATAATTGTACCAAGGCGAGTGCAGTAGTAGACAAAAGACGATCTTCTATAATTATTAGATCTGTGTCTGTTTGCTGGATATATTACGTATTATTCTGTTGCTCCTGGATGATAAAGGGTGCCTTTGCGGTGCTCAGGATCTACTGCTATTGTGGGCCCCAAAGCTCAGCCTCTGTTGCAATACTATAAATTCACTGCTCGGAAAAATGGCACCAGGCTTCCCCACAAACCCACACGTCCTCCGCCCAAACAAATTACTAATGGGCATGTAACCCAATTCGGTTCTGTTCACACAACAATTTTTTTGGAAGGGGGTTGGGGGAGGCGGGGGGGGGGGTGTAATGGTTCAACAAAGTTAACTAATGATAAAGTTCGGCTCGCCAGGCACAATAATCTTTTCACTGGTGAATTGATCAAAGTAGTTGTTTTTCTTTCGGAATCTGACCACAGAAGACGGAGAGAGAGAGAGAGAGAGAGAGAGAGAGAGAGAGAGAGAAAGAGAGAGAGAAAGAAAGAGAGAAAGAGAAAGAGAGAGAGAAAGAGAAAGTGAGAGAGAAAGAAGGAGAGAGAGAGAGAAAGAGGGAGGGAGGAAAAAAGAGAGAGAGAAAGAAAGAGAGAGAGAGAGGAAGAGAGAGAGAAAGAGAGAGAGAGAGAGAGAAAGAGAGAGAGAAGCATAATGTGAGTATTAAGCTACATGACCCAAGGTGCCCTTGTCAATAATGATAATGGTAGTAATAATGACATAATAATTATAATAATAGTAGTAGCAACAATAAAAATAATATAATGGAGCTAAATCTCCGTCACTACGAGACCAAAAATTACGATCCGCTCTGCCTCAGTTTTTGACGACAAATTATTGGACATATCCATTTTGAACAAAAATTTAGTCTTTAATATTATTCATGTACAATTTATTTGAACACACAATTTTGTCGAGCAAAATTGAAAAGTATGATCCGAAATTTCATACTTTGCCTCTCGTTATAAACTTGTGAAAATGGACTTTAAATATAACATCGGTATTTTCTGTACGTGAATGGGCCGGTCATTAATAATAATGGTGATAATAATAATAATAATAATATAAAAAATAATAAATTAAAGCTTAAAAAAGAATCGTAATATGGTATACATACACGTGTACAAATTGGACCCTTATTAGCAATATCAGGGAACACACTGCAACAGCTGGTGGGTGTGGGTAGCCACACCCTCACCCTCACCCTCTTCTTTACACCTGGCATACGCCTTTCAGTTTCGCATGTAATTGCTTCAAGGAAATCTCACGGTGCCGCGGCGGCAGATTAAAAACAGACTGAGGTGCCTAGCTACCTCGTAATGGACCACACCCGTTCATTTCTGGCATAAAAAGTCAAGTATAATGTCTAATGGGCCCAAAAAGCAATTTAAAACGTCTGTAATTATTTTTTATTTCTGGAACTGTTTTCTATCAATTCCAGGTATTCTTCAATGACTCCATTGCTCATCTTCTCTTAAATTGAAACTTTAAAAATATGCACTATGCTTGCTCACATTCGCACAATCCACTTTCACCTTTCCTACGCATACGTTCTTGGATCTTCGCACTTTTAAAGAGGATTTTATTGTCTTGAGCATCCCAAAACTGCAGTCGACGTTAGGTTCAATGGCTATAGAGTCAAGTCTGTGTTGTGTGTCTGTGTTGGTTCAGTATACGAAGTCTCTCGTTCCTTGAGCTGTCACAAGCCTGTTTTGACGTGCCCTAACCAGTGAAACAGAACTGTTTCAATCTCCCTAGAGCGCGAGTTCACGTTTAACTTGACAATTCTGTCGCCTCTCTCTCTCTCCCGTCTCTTTCTCTTTTCCTCTAACCTCTCCCCCCCCCCGCTTTCTCTCTCTCTCCCTCTTTTCTGTCTTTCGCTCTTTCTTTCTCTCTCTCTCTCTTCTGTCGCTATCCCTCTTTCTCTCTCTCTCTCTCTCTCCCTTTCTGGCGCCCTCTCCCTCCTCTTTCTTCCTCTCTACGTTTAGCTCCTAACATCACTAAAATGAAGACAAAACAGACTTGAGTCACTCAGTGCACCACCAGTCCAGGAGAATCACCATGGCGTGTTTGAGTTTGAGTTTGAATTTGAGTTCTATTTTGAGTTTGAGTTTGAGTTTGAATCTGAATTTGAGTTTGAAATTGAATTTTATTTTGAGTTTGAGGTTGAATTTAAAATTGAGTTTGAATTTGAATTCTATTTTGAGTTTGAGTTTGAGTTTGAATTTGAGTTTGAATTGAGTTTAAGTCTGAGTTTGAGTTCTAGTTCGAGTTTGAGTTTGAGTTTGGAGAAAGCACGACGACATGATAGCGGCCATAGGGCCTGAGTACGATTCTGTAAGCCCCTGGGCTACACATACTGTGAGGCCTCCAGTAATGATAATAAAAGAATGTAATTCGAATTCTTGAAATCAGTTTATTCAACATCTACAACATAATGTGAACATTAGACCCCGCGTATATGGGCGCAAGTGTAACACAACAAAAAGAGAAGAGACATTATAATTCCACTTAATCTGTGAAGGCCTTCAGCTGGCCTTCAGCTGGCTTAACCACACAAACATTTGGGCTGCCACCAGCCAGTCTATGATTTTATTGCTATTGGAATGTCTTTCAAAACGAAGTAAAATTGATCATTGTTGTTATTGTTGTAACAAACAAAGATGAAGTAACATTGGTCATTATTATTATTGTTGTGGCTGCATTGGCCTGCAGCTTATAAAGCCCATGCCTCAATCCGGCACTGAGCGGTGACCTTGTGCCAGGAAAAAGGCAAGACAATAGAGAGAATGTAACAGAAGGACAGGATAGAAGGTGCCCCTGCCAGCAGCTCTCACCAATCACCTGCACCGTGGGAGGAACTCCTGACAAGTTGTCATAAAACTTTAGCACCATCTTCGCAAAAGATATGGACTAACCTCTTTCTTTCACCTGATATACACATGGGCTCCACATGACCTCATTATTGTCAAAAACGCATGGTTAACAACCTGGCCGCTGGCGGTTAAAGCAAGTTATCTAGAAATAACCACTTCAGAGTCGAATTTTTTGAAACAATTTGTTTGTCTTTGGTACCTTGACCCCTCCCCACAAGTGAGTGGATCTGGGCATAAGGTGAACTTTTTGTACCTCTTTAAAAAATCAAAATAAAATATTTCTAAGGGGATTTTAAGCAAAATATTTAAACCGATGGCAGAAAAATGGCTAATTGCTAATCTTTCATATCATACGAAAATCTCAATTTACATAGAAAAGTTTTCCCTCTTTGAAGCGATTTTCTCAGGAATTTGGTTTGTCACTTTTCGCTCGATTTTCCCACATCCACTCACAGAAGTACCATGCTGTAAAGCTATCAGCTTGGTTCACGTAACGATGCAGAATTTATGAAAGTTCAAAATTTTGTATTTTTATTTCGTCTTTCATCGGACGTTCCTAGGCCATAATTGTGTTCCGTTTTCCCAAGATTACAGCCAATTTTCGCGAGTTGTAATCTTTGTATATACGTCATATGCTGCCGGAAGCGGGAAGGAGATGAGCATGGGTGGGAAGGAGACGGAGAGGGGGTGGGTGGATGGGTGGTGACACCGTGTACAGCATCGCGATCAACGTCACACTTCTCAGTGACGTAGCTATTATAAAATTCATGTATTTCATATCTAACTAAACTGTCCAACACTGACTGAAATGCTTACAGGACTAGAAACTGAATGAAAACAAAACAACCATATTAAGTCTTCTGACAAATATTACTTGTAGCATCCAAAACTGAGCCAGGTTTTCACCATGCCAATTCTCATCATTGTATGGTTAGTGAGGTAAATACTTCTTCATTCACATTCCAGACCTCCAAACGTGTAAAGACATCTCCCGTTGTTATTTCTTAACTATGTAATTTTCGTATCTGTCAACCCTTATGAATTTTCCTCTTGTGGAGAATCTTATTATTTTTGTATGGAGATTTTTTTTTCATCTACTCAGCAATCAGACTGTAGGTATAACATGCCTCGTGAATCAAATCAGGACATTTCAGAACTGCTCTAGATAGCTCGATAAGCTGGCATCAGGTATTTAGTTTGCTTAGAAAAAAAAAATAGGGCTTCAGAATTGTGTTTGAGTGTTTCTAACAACTGTCAGTATCAATGACTTATTTCCAACCCAACTGACTGCCTGGCTTAACCATGCACACATTTGGGCTGCCACCAGCCAGTCTATGATTTTATTGCTATTGGAATGTCTTTCAAAACGAAGTAACATTGGTCATTGTTGTTATTGTTGTAACAAAAAAAGATGAGGTAACACTGGTCATTATTATTGTTGTTGTGGCAAATAAAGGCGAAGTAACGTTGGTTATTCCTACCATTGTTGTAGCAAACAAAGATGAAGTAACATTGGTCATTATTATTCTTGTTGTGGCAAACAGAGGCAAAGTAACGTTGGTTATTCCTACCATTGTTGTAGCAAACAAAGATGAAGTAACGTTGGTCATTCGTGTGGACGAATACAACGGTGACTATTTAATTATCGCGACCTTAATTCTTCCAACTCCACTTTTTGCACAACTGGGAAATTCGTCGTTAAACGTTTATGGCTTTAGGTATTGTTATAAGGGGTGAGAATAAATCGGAATTTTGAAACAGATTAATACGTGCGATAACATATTTTAAACAAATTTCAAAGTGTGCATTTGTTATACCTCTACTACATACCGAAATGTCTCCAGTTTTTCAGAACATGGAGATAGAACATACCAGAATTATGGTCGCCATATTAGTATCATGTTCAGCGAGGACACTTTCAAAATCGAGCTCTATCTTTCAATGTCACGTTTTTATCTGATGACCCTTCTCTTTTCCATCTGTGATTTTGCTGCGTATGGCGTTCAAAACTGCTTACTGTTTTTTCCAAACAGATTCTGCAAAGCTGTATCTTTCACAAAATGATGCCAGAAAAAGGTTATTTTAACATGAATGAATGCCTGAAATTAGGATTTACCCAGAGTAAGTTGTAGGCGTAGATATTTCCCTGAAGTGCTGAGATTGAAATCAGGTGAACAATAGTGATGTAATACAAACTATTTAAAGTACAGGAATCAAACCAAAGAAGTCACTGACAAAATGAGATTTCCTGCCCATCCAATTTCAGAGTAAATTGTGTGGGCGTATTGGCAGAGTCAAAGGCCTGGTGATTTTAATGGAATGGCTTGATGGGTAAAAACGCTCATGCTACCGAGTGCAAAATTCATAAGTTTAAGGCAAAAAAAAAAAAAAAACACACCAAAAAATGTTTTTTTTTTTTTGCCTTATTTTCTTTAACCTTCACTTTACGTCGTGGGTCTGATGGACCAGGAGGCAAAAAAAAAACCATTTGTAATGATCTTATTTCTGGAAATTTTGTCTTGAAATTCCACATATTCCTCAATGGCGTCATTGCTTCATCTTCCTAAATTTTAATGCACTTGCACACAGACCGATGCACATGCATTTTGCCTATTCTTACCCGTTCGTCCTGGGGTCCCACAGACAGCATATTTTTACAAGAGGATTTTACTGCAAGATTCTATTGTCATACCCTTAGAGTACTTGCTGGTTTCTCAGGATACATCACACTGTTAGAGAGGATGGTAAGCTATTCTATTGTCATAGCCTTAGAGTACTTGCTGGTTTCTCAGGATACATCACACTGTTAGAGAGGATGGTAAGCTATTCTATTGTCATAGCCTTAGAGTACTTGCTGGTTTCTCAGGATACATCACACTGTTAGAGAGGATGGTAAGCTATTCTATTGTCATACCCTTAGAGTACTTGCTGGTTTCTCAGGATACATCACACTGTTAGAGAGGATGGTAAGCTATTCTGAATTCATCTATATTGTTCTTTTTCACACTTTGTGACTTTGCCTTTCACATCTAAAGTGGAAGGTGGTCTTCCACACGGACTTTCTGGAGAACTACAGATCACCAATTCAGGTCAAATCACTGTTTAGGACGTTCTGCATGTCAGCTGCTCATTTCTCGCAAAAATTGAAAAATATGGTTTATCAGCACTGGGAAGGTAAGCTCGCACAGGACGACAGAAATTAATGTATGTGTGTCCGTCGTACAAAATAATATCGAGGTTTATCAAGTATCAAGCAGAATGTGTTATGCCCAGTTTTATTCATTGCTCTTAAATACCTGATAATATCCAGTACATCCGGTGTGTGACTTGACTTCATAACCCAATAGAATTATTCATGTGACAGTGTTGAAATTATTGCAGTTATTTGAATTTTCATTAAGATTACAAACTCGTTTTTCTCAGTTGAACTATTTTCGACCTAAAACATTCTGGTTACCAACCGTCGATATGTAAACTCCATCCCCTTTCCTCATCCCTTTCCGAAAACCGTACAAAATGCATGTCTTTTTGTCTTTGTTGTCGGCCATTTCATGTAAGTTAACAGACCATTTCTCTGCTCAAGAGAGAAGCAACAGGCTGATGTCAATGACAAATCTCGTATCCAGTGCTAAAACAGCCAACTGTTTTACTCCATATGCTAAGATTCGGAAAGGAAATTCCATGCTGACATTTGGCTGGGCTGCAGGAAATGGATGAGACAGAATGCGTCTCTAATTTATTTTGAAATGATGTTAAAAGAAACAAAAAACGAAACGTTTGAACATGCGGTGTCAAACCCGGGCTTTGATAAAAATAAAGTATTTTGTAGGGTATCAAAAAAAAAAAAGGGCGGGGGGGGGGGGGGAGGCAGCGCGGTGTACGCTAGGTCGTTAAAATTTAAATTAGCAAGACGGATAAAAGTATCCAGTGGGCCCCAAACACTCAATGCATGGAGTTGGTGGAGACCACACAATGAGGGTAAAGAACATCTTGTGCGGAAATTAAATAGAAATAAATGTATGAATAGGGTTAAAAAGCTAAACGTTGTTCAGAGACTAAAACAAATTATGGCAAGATGGATAAATATACCCAATGGGCCCCAAACACTCACTTTACGTTATGGAGTTGGTGAAGACCACACAATAAGGATAGAGAACATCTTGAAAGCAAGTTAAATGGAAACAAATGTATGAAACGGGTTAACAGATAAACCGAGTGCAGAGATTAAAATAATTAACACAAAGTAAATACGCTAAAAAGCAAAAAAAGCATTTCTAATATAATGACCTCACACACGTTCAAAGACATTGTTTTGATAATGCAAAATATAGGTAGCAAATGTTGAAACAGGTGGATCGGACATAAAAATGAGAATGTGGCTTCAAATTCGGGAACTTTAAAGAAAAAAAATGTTGATAAAATCAGCAAAGAGATACCTAAATTAAAACAAGAGCGGGTCGACAATATTCAGTGACATTAAAATACAAGCAAGTTGAACATGCAGATAAACACACAGTTAAACTGAAGAGTACATAGAAAGACGTCTGGTTTTGCTCCTGTTTTTAAGCCGGTGACACATTGAATCAAAAATGTTTCAGGGGACACGGTGGTCTAGAGACAAGGTGCTCGCCTATCATGCCGAAGGTAGCGGGTTCAAATCTCGGTCGGTGCAGGCATATTGGAATTTTGGGGGTTTTCTCATATTTTCTTGTCCCTGATCCTGTGGTCGATAGGATCGAGCACCCAGTCTTCTCGGATAAGGACGAAAAATTCGGAGGGCCCGTGTGCACGTTGCGCACGTTAAAGATACCTTGGCAGTTGGAAATCGTGAAGAGGAGGCCGTGTAAGGCCGCTGCCCCGGCAAAATTCTAAAAAGCTAGATCTAAATCACATTAATGGCACTTGGATTAGATGCAAAGACTAATAGAATTTACTCTTATTTTACAACTCATTACAGAATCCACAGGTGTAATTTGGTTGATTTTCGACTTAGGCAAAGAATAAAATTTCCGATCATGCTTTTGCATTTTACTCGACCTACATGCATTTGATTTTTGCAGCTAAAAAAAAAAAAATAAAAAGGAAAAATAGTAATTAATTAATACTAAAGACTGAATTTTGATCAATATTGATGTTTCCACGTAATTTATTGCCAACAAATGAGGCAGTACGCAATATTTCATACTATTTGATCGCGTCGTCACAAAGTTTTAGATGCATAATTATGTTCATCCTCTAGCTCCATAATAGTACGAGATATATCTTACTATAATTGAGCTAGAGGCTGAACCTGCAAGCAGCTAAAACTTCGCGACTACGCCATGAAAAATTACGAAACTTGGTGTACTGCATCAATTTTTGACGAAGAGTTACTTGGACACATTTATTTTGAACAAAACTCCGTCTTTACTATTATACTATATATTACAAGCCTGATTACCCGTTCTACGAACGGAATAGGAAAGAAAGAAAAGGCAGTGTGACAGTGACAGATGATGACAATGGGTTAACTATTGTGACATACCGGCGTCAATCTCCCTAATCCAGACCCTTTCCTTTTCCTAGGCATATTAAAAGCTTAGATCTGGTCTAGACTAATTAGAACAAAGCTGAAACCTAACCAAAGCCAAAAAGGTTTGCTGTTGAGCAACGAAATGAAAGTCCTGCTGTTGGGCGCTGCTTTAAACAGTTAAAATGTTGAAACGTTGGCCCTGTACTGTGGCGTCAATCTCTTACTTACTTACTTATGGATACTTATGGATTAATGGGTCTAGGGTAGCGTTAGCTAATAGTCGACCTAATCCAGAATCTTTCCTTTCCTAAATCTAGTCTAGAATGTAGGCATAGGCTATTGAAAACACATTCTAAAACACAGATATATAGACCTAGTCTAGATGTAAACTAATCAGAACAAAGTTGAAACTTAACCACAGTTGTGCACTGTTTTAAAATGTGTGACGGCGGAAGTTGGTGGTAATCGTTGGCGTAAAACATCATGAGTTAAATAGGTCTGATTACTTCAGTCGATGAAATATTATGAGAAAATGCATTCTTGAAGGTACAGTGCACGCAAATCATTAGATCTGCGTCCTCATGATAAGATATGTAGATCTGCGTCCTCATGATAAGACATGTAATTTGGGGGTCTATTCCGAGGCCGTTTAGCACAATCGGCTATATTGCGAGGCGATTCAACAAAATCGGCGACTGTAATCGCTCAAGCAATTTGCGCACAGAATACTATAATCGATGACAAAAAATTGCCGCAAATTTGCCGAAAATTTGATGTGTCGCAACACAAAAACGGAAACAAACGTTCTGTTATTTCTCAAATATATTTAAATTTTATGTGCCGGCGACACGACCACAGACTATACTAAGCACTGTGTAAAATTTCAAGGCCATAGAATCAACATTAACGGAGGAGTAGCGACAGAGGCGCGCGCAATGTCGTAAAGTTTCTCTTTTATTAGTATAGATTACTAGAATATTAACAATTTTTGAGCCGCAAAAACAGAGACATATTTTCGTAGGATAGAATCGAAAAGTGTGACCGGAAATTACGTCCTTGACCTCTCTTTTCACACTGGTGGTCGGAAATTAACGCTATCGCATCTCTGTATTTCTACGTGAAATTGTGGTGAAACAGTAAGTTCTATTAGCCATTGCATCGAATCCAAATGCCGTTTTAATGTAACCTAGATACTGGATGTACAGTTGGGCTTAGTACACGGAAAATTTGCAAGATTTATCTTGCGCGGGTCGGCAAGTAATAATAATAATAATAATAATAATATTGTTTTGCCAAAGCCAAATTGGAAATTAGACTTTGGATTACTGTACTGTACCAGCATACCAAGAGACAAACTAGTTATGAATTTAGAAAAATGGAAATGTCAAACCGTAAGAATAACAATAACAAAAGAAGAAAAAAGCAGAAAACTTGCATAAAAAATGATAACAAGAAAACTGGCAAAGGTTGATACAGTAAACATTGGGGTGGCATAATTAGATTCTTCTATACTCTTCTTTGGTGTTTGTACAAATAAACGAAACGTTGGCATGGAGATCAGTTTACAAATAATAATTAAAAACAGCAACACAACCTTTCACCAGAAAGGATTTGGGATGGCAGTTAGTAATAATATTTGCCAGGAAGATCAGCTTTTTTTTTTTTTTTTCAGTTTTAACTTTTAAAGGTTTAAAAAAAAACCAATCTCGTATTTCGTCAGGATGTTCAATGTTTCAGCGTGCGTAAAACACATTCTCACAAATCATTTGGAAGAAACAGATCAGCATGAAGTAATAGAATGTTCTGGATTCAACCCCAGCGACCGCCGACAGCGACCCAATTCTATGCGATATTTTAATGGTTGTAATGAGAAAACACGAAATATTTTTATAACCATGGTAGATAAGGGAGGTTTTCTCGAATTCATAGACACCGGTCGTAGAGGGGAACCTTGAACAGAAACAGACGCGATATCTGATGAACAACACGTCGACCGCGAATCCTCAAATGAGAGTTGTGTTGACAAATCGTTGCTTCCCAGTGTTTTACGCAATTACTGGCCGAATATACATGAGATTTCCTTGAAGGTTGCCTGGGAAATGACTTGAATTGTGATTATTTTTTACTATCGTAGTTCTATTCAGATGGAGAAAGCAAAAAAAAAGTCCTTACATGAAGGGTTATCCTTACCTTAACAGTGGGTGCAGGCTGAAATATAATGATTACTCACATGTGCAATTGTGCAATTACTTGTTACACGGCAGTCAGCAAAATATGGGTAGAATGCGCTGTCCACCATCTTTAGTGTCGGACCCACGAATCACCATGGCGACTGTGGCATTGATTTTGATTCGTTGGCTGATTTGCCTCGCAAGGCACGGGATGCGCCACGAACCTACAGGCGGCGAGCTAAAAGTAGGCCACTATAGTAAACAATTGCACGTGTGTAGATGTTAAATGTAAGACGTTCTGTCAGTTCTTTCACTTCCTTTCTCTTGTTTACGCGGATGGTAGGGAATCTGACCAGCTTGGATCCATCCTTTCCATCTCTGCCATAGCAATCAACTACAATGTAACTGGCATTCATTTTAACCTCTTCGACATATCTCGAAGTTACACTAATCAGCTGATCCACCGGCCATTTTTAGTATCGAAAAATCAAAACAAAAATAATTTGTGGCATCACGTGGATTCGACCTACAAGCATGGAAGAATATAAAACATGGACATGAGAAGTCAAATGGTGCGCTTTGAAGTTGCAATGACATGAGAATATGAGAACTTGTTAAAGAAAGTAATATTACCAGTGTTTTTGCCAACTCTTCATACAATAAACAGCTGATTGCGCAAGAACATCACTTACTAATGCACAAGGGTACCTTTGTGTATCGTTTTGCCTTTTCGAGAAATTGAGGATTGAAAGTATGAAGAGTTGTTTAAAATCAGGGTTTTGTTCAATACGCTTCAAAATGGAAACTTGCATAAAAAAGCGCCGAGAAATATATACCCATATGACACTTACACATAATAAAATACGGATTAATAAAACCACTTTCAAGACAAAACCTCAAAATCGACAAAATGTCGTATACAACAATATGGCAAACACCCGTCAATAGATTATGTGCATTTGAATTAACTGCTTATAAAAAACTATTTTAAGAAGTCAGAGAAAAGGACAAACAGATAAGTCATGTAAATTAATGATAGGACAAATGTAGACACGACATAATATTGGAAACACCTGCCAACCACCTATGTTCATTTTAAACAACAATTATCCTACAATATTGAAATGTATACCCTTGTACACTGTATCAGCTCCTGTATATAACAATTAAATCGATTTTATCAAAACATTTCCTCTTCTTAACAAATTCAGCTCGCCATATCAAATCTCACTTAACCTTATCGTATTCCGACATCACATTCTCCTTGGGTAATGCGAGACACCAAAAAAAAAAAAAAAATAGCCGGCCACACAATTAACACTGGCCAGGTCCGGAATTCCAGCCAAACAAACAGAACAAAAATTAAAACCAAAACCGAAAAATTATTTCATGGCCTAGATAGAAAGATGCTCATAATAAATACACCAAGTAATGTTTGGCTTCACTGGATTTCTCATTAACAGAAATGCATAAAATATATGTCAACAAACGCATAAACAATATTAAAGTATTGAAAAAAAAAGAATTTTTGCTTTTGACAGAGTTAACCTTTTCAATATCCACATGCCTGGATATCTTTAACCTTTGAAACGCTGAAAACTTCGTCCTTACGGTGTATTTTGAGATCAATTTTTGAAGAGACTTGGATCGAAGAGATGCAGGAAATACTTTAAAAAAATAGTTCACACACAATAAAAAGTGCCATACGCATTTATATGCCCAGCAATCATATCTTTAAATAGAACCCATTATGCCACAGGGGATTTTTTTTTTGTTGTTTAAAATTCGAACAGAACCAACCGTTGAAAAACAACAATTATTATACAGCCAAAAATATTTTGTCCCGAGACATTCAGCAATTAAGATATTTGAAAATGTCACATGAGTCTTAGAAATGGCATAATTTTTAAAGCAACAAAAAAAAAAAAAATCTCATTAAGATTTCACTCGGAGATTCTGACTTTCCTTTCGTAGCACGAGCGAGGACATAAACCGCGTCTTTTTAAAATCCATTATATTGGTAATGTGTAAGCATTTCACAGTGCAACCTTATCAAATAAAGGGCAAACAAAATAATCTGTTAAACAGCTGGGTTTTTTTTTTTTTTTTGCGTCCTGATTTAAAACAAACAAACCAACAAGTATAGAAACACACAAACAGGGGCAATAACCGGGGACCTTAGTTCTTGTTTGCTTTCCTCTATCTTCACTTTGTGGAAAACGGGAGATATTTTAATATGTAGAAGAGGTATAACAGTGTACACTTTGACAATACTTGTTTAAAATGCGTTGTGGCACTTATCAAGGTGTTTCACAGTTTTGATTCATCTCAGTCCTTATCATAATAAATACTAAAGCCGCAAACGTGTAACGTCGAATTTCTCAGTTGTGCAAACGGTGGAATTGGAACTAGAACTTAGGTCGCGAACTATTTATTGCAATCTTTGGGACGACAACTTTACAAAAAGGAACTAAAATGATACAAGAGGTCCGTACTTGCTACCGTACACTCTGAGTTCTGTGTCGTAGACCCCAAGGGAGCGGAGAAGGTGTGAGAGAAAACACCAATAATTTGAAACGGTACCGACAACTCCAATACTTCATCGTTGTTAATGAGACCAGAAATTTCGCCCTTTAATGCTCTTGTCCACAGCACCTGCTCCGCTATTGTTCCGGACAATGTCGTGAACCACTCTTTGCCTCTGTATTCTTGTCCGCAGCATCCGTTCCGCTCCGCTCTTCACTGCTATGGAGGCAAAGAGGGTTTATCATAAATTATTTTCTGTGTAAACAGCGGAGCGGAGCGGATGCTGTGGACAAGAGCGCTGACTCTGGTAATTGAAATCTCAATCGTCCATTGCCCCAGTTTTCAGGCTTAGCACATCGTCCTCTTGAGTGACAAGGTTCTATCTCCACTTTTTGGCTGAACTGAGTTACACACCACTCACTACTTCAACAGGCCTTCTCCATTGTGTCAAAGTATCAAGCGGATTCGATGTGTAGTTAGTGAGAATTATAATTCTAAAGAAATGAAATCTCTAAAGAGAGGCAGATTCTTTCTGTCTGGTTTCCTGGATTCATTTTCCTTAACGCTTTCAGAATGACACGTTTTTTAAAAAAAATGTCTCCTCTATTTTCTTTTTCAGAAAAGATTAATGTTTATATAAGGCACCAGATAAGTTTGCAAAAACCACAACAAGAACAAAAAACATTCAGGACATGTGCTTTAGCTCGATAAAAGAACATGTATCATTATGGAGACATCCGTCAAGTACTGGCACTGACGTAACACCAAGTGATTAATTGTGTTCGGGCGTTCTTGGCAACCTGAGTTCTTGTTTGTTCTATCTCCATTTTCTGAAAAATTGGAGGTCTTTTAGAATGTAGAAGAGGTATAATAAATGCACATTTTGACACTTGTTTAAAATGCGTTGTTTGCACTTATCAAGCTGTTTCACAGTTCCGATTTATTCTAACTCCTCATCATATTGCTAATGGTGCCAACGTTTAATATCGAATTTCACAGTTGGGCAAAAAGAGGAGTTAGAACAAACAAGAACTAAGGTCGCGTCTTCTTTAGTTTTTGTTTTTCTCTATTAATTTTTCCAAGAATGCATTTACGTCTCCGCTTCACATGTCTAAAAAATTAGTGATATGAAATTGTCTGAAATTTATGAGAGGAATTGTGGCCAAGTACTTCTCACTTAGCGACTGAGCCAAGACTATTGTGTGCATGTTTTGAATCAGTGTGCAAGATCTCTCTTTCTGCCAACCGACTTAAGACAGCTTGGCCAACAGTTTCTTGAACGTCAATACTTCATCAGCATAGCACGAACGGAACACGAAGGCCAGTAACGCCCTGTCAAATCTGCCTGTCTTTGATTCAGACTTGAATTTTCTTTGAATCAACTTGCTAGAGAGAATTTCAATGAAAATAACTTTGTGAGTGTAGTGAAAACTCTGCTCTTTGCCTCACGGGCTCTGGGGAAAGTACTATGAGCAACCTATGAATTGCAGTTTTAACCACTAGATATTTATATTCATATTTGAAAAAATATAGTTCTTTTTCTTTTTAAAACTCAAAAATGCCCCAAAATATTATTCGGCCATAATTTGATTGATATAGTCAACAATACAATAACTAATTTAGGTGGAATCATTCTAGAGATATTTATAATAAACTCGCCCGCATTATTTTCAAACGAGTTTTAAGTGTCAATCTAGTTTTCATGTATGGCTTGCTTGGGCAATATCAATACCTCAACTTGTCCACTGGCTTATACTCTTCAATCACCCAAAGAAAAGCCTGGCGACGATAAACAAAAAGGGTGGGTGACGAACACCGATAGTCATGAACTCGGTGTGGCCGGGGGTTCTAGAAGATGTCAGGAAGTTAAAGGCCGAGAGTCATGAACTCGGTGTGGCTGGGGTTCTAGAAGATGTCAGGAAGTTAAAGGCCGAGAGTCATGAACTCGGTGTGGCCACGGGGGTTCTAGAAGATGTCAGGAAGTTAAAGGCCGAGAGTCATGAACTCGGTGTGGCTGGGGTTCTAGAAGATGTCAGGAAGTTAAAGGCCGAGAGTCATGAACTCGGTGTGGCCACGGGGGTTCTAGAAGATGTCAGGAAGTTAAAGGCCGAGAGTCATGAACTCGGTGTGGCCACGGGGGTTCTAGAAGATGTCAGGAAGTTAAAGGCCGAGAGTCATGAACTCGGTGTGGCCGGGGGTTCTAGAAGATGTCAGGAAGTTAAAGGCCGAGAGTCATGAACTCGGTGTGGCCACGGGGGTTCTAGAAGATGTCAGGAAGTTAAAGGCCGAGAGTCATGAACTCGGTGTGGCCACGGGGGTTCTAGAAGATGTCAGGAAGTTAAAGGCCGAGAGTCATGAACTCGGTGTGGCCGGGGGTTCTAGAAGATGTCAGGAAGTTAAAGGCCGAGAGTCATGAACTCGGTGTGGCCACGGGGGTTCTAGAAGATGTCAGGAAGTTAAAGGCCGAGAGTCATGAACTCGGTGTGGCCGGGGGTTCTAGAAGATGTCAGGAAGTTAAAGGCCGAGAGTCATGAACTCGGTGTGGCTGGGGTTCTAGAAGATGTCAGGAAGTTAAAGGCCGAGAGTCATGAATTCGGTGTGGCCGGGGGTTCTAGAAGATGTCAGGAAGTTAAAGGCCAAAACATCTAATGAAAGAATCCACTCTTCCTCCAAAGGTCGTCATCTGCCTCGCTCCACCTGAGGAGTTTCTTACCACTTCTTACCACCGAGGAATAATTTAACCCCACAGGCCACAAAACCGAATCACAACAAATTTTACTCAGTGCGATATGGGCGTTACCAGAATGTCCGTATCAAGCAAACTCATTTCAAGTTATCTTCGATGTTAGATAATTATATTGCATGCCACAATCAGAGCGTCCAAGCAAACACCAGTATCTTCACTGCTCTTGAAACCCCGTGTGTTTCTGGCATGTCAGGGCAACCTAACCCCTCACAAGCATCATATCTAGGTTTAATGTAGATTATAAACTGATACCTCTTGAACGAACATCAGATACGTGGGAAATCTGTCTTAACAAGCAATTTGCTTGGACACGTAGGGTTAGAACCTTCAAGAGATAATCCGCGACATCCTCCTGGCTGTAAAACTTTGCCCAATTATTCAGCAGAAAAAAATCGAAACGACACAGAGAGCAATACTTAAAGAGAAAGAGGCAAGAATAAGAAGAAAGAAAGAAAAAAAAAACGGAGGAAAAAGAAAGCTAGAAAGTAAAGGAAAGAAAGACAGACAGAAAGATAGAAATCAGGAGAAAGAAAGAAAGAAAGTATAAAAAAAAAAAAACAAAGGCACAAAATATTTAAATGAAAGAAAGGGAAAAAGAACTCAAAAGAAAGAAAGAAAATAAGTAAAGGAAAAAAAGCAAGAAAGTAAAAAAAAAAAAAAAAGGGAAGAATGAATGGAAAGATGGAAGGAAGAAAGACAAAAGAAAAGAAAGACAGAAAATAAAATTAAAGAAAAAATAAGAAAATAAAAGAAAGAAGGAAAGAAAGAAATGAAAAAAGGAAAGAAAGACAAGAAAGAGAAAAAGAAAGGAAAAAACAAGAAGGAAGATTGAAAATGAAAGAAAGAAATAATTCCTTTCTTTTAAAGGGCGGACGAGAGGAAAATGAAAGAAAGAAATAATCCCTTTCTTTTAAAGGGCGGACGAGAGGAAAATGAAAGAAAGAAATAATCCCTTTCTTTTAAAGGGCGGACGAGAGGAAAATGAAAGAAAGAAAGTAGAAGAAAGGAAGAAAGAAAAAAGCAAGCAAGCAAGCTAGCAAACAAACAACAACACCAACAAAACAAAAAGATCATTATTATTTATGAATGTCCAGTAGTTTTCCCCACATCAAATCTGTGTCTTAAAAGAACAAAATAGAAAGAGTGTAGGGGAGAAATTCCAGCCTACAGACACATGAAGCAACCACAGCTGCCCTTAATTTTGGAGGGAATTTTTCAAAGCCTGATAAGCTCTTGATCATTTTTAGGTGGCTTCGTGCAGAGACGCATGGCTTTTCATACTTTTGACTTAGCACAAGTCTGGCCGGCTACTCCTATTAAATGATGCCCTCGAGTCTCGATAACAAAGACGCTAATGAAATCAATCAATCAATCAATCAATCAATCAATCAATCAATCAATCAATCAATCAATCAATCAATCAATCAATCAATCAATCAATCAATCAATCAATCAATCAATCAATCAATCAATCACCAATCAATTAATCAATCAATCGATCGATCAATCTATCAATCAATCAATCGATCGATCGATCAATCACGATAGGTTGTAATGGTTTTTTGCAAGCCATAATGTTTATAGTTTACATACTAGCTCTACGTTTACCCTTGTAAACTGAAAGCATTCTTGACTGACATACACAACTCACAGCCTGAAAGATATCAATCAGTCAATCAATCACGATAAGGTTGTAATGATTTTTGCAAGCCATAATGTTTACAGTTACATACTAGCTCTATTTATACCCTTGTAAACTGAAAGCATTCTTGACTAACATACGCAAATCACAGCCTTAAAGATCGACTACTGACAGCCTGAAATGATCTGATACACAATGCAATAACTGTGGTAGAATCGAGACTGAAATAAGCATTTAGATACCGTACACATTTTTTTTTCATGAATGGTACAAAAGATCGACTACTCTACTGACAGTAAGAATTACCAAAGTACCCAGACCTATCTTGAACAGTACGTACAATTGAATCGGCTCCGAAACTGGATTCTTCGTCTGTATTTTCTTGTGAATGAAGCTACGGATAGGGTACCAAGTCCACCAAAACGAGAGAACCTGTCTTCACATTTAAACCCCACATAAATCTCAGTATCAGCACGTGTAATTCACTATATCAAAAGTAGATTAATCATCTAATTTCTTTATTCCTTTCAATAAAAACGCGTGAAAGAAGTCTTTGCCAGCAATGTTTTCACTCCCACCTGCACCGGAATGTTGAAAGTCTGATTTTGATCCTATCTCTCACGGAGCACCTCAGATCAGCACCTTCGCTTTGCAGATTTTTATCAAATAATTGTGTATGCCCTAAGACTTTACAGCCTGTAAAAACAGGGGTTTGCCTTTTTTAAATATATAAATACCACCGGCGTAAATTCTATTTAATTTCAGTACATGAATTGTAAACAAATATACCAAATATTACTTTTTTCGTTTTCTCGAATAGTGGACATTTTTTTTTTTCATCTCATAATGTCCACGGGAATGTATAAGTCTAGAATTCTTTTTGAATACTGCAACTTTTAATATAGCGCTTTGATTTGGTTCTGCGTAGGATGTTTGGCCTCAACGTTATATCGTTCATTTTTCTTTTTAGATTCGTTATCATTTTTTATCATTAACTTATCATTTTTTTATGGCATGTCTAATCTTATTCACACCGTGATGTTAGCAAGAAACTTCGGCCTCCCTAAGGGTCTTTGTCGGCTTTTCAATGCCATAAATATTTTTACACATTGTCAGAGGGTTGATGAGAAATCCAGTATGAAGAGGGTTATTCTAATGACAAACATGCCGGGCAGAAAGTGCAGCTGAACTCTAAGCTTAGCCAAGCCTTCCAGCTGATCAACGCATTGTATAAATTTTGTAGGCATAAATTATTAATATCAAAGAGCCTCTGAATCTATGTTGGCTGTTCAGGTCTTGATCTGCCTGAGTCTCTGATCAGCGAAAATTACATAAAAGAAAGACAGAAACGTTGTACTTTAAAGCAAGAATCAACACTAGCTCATTCTCATTCATTTTCGGGTCATTTCTTATCCAATAAATCCCATAGCTCACTGTCATAGCCTGTTTTGCAATTTGGCTCGAGCAAGTTCAAGTCAAAACCGACGCTGGATCCGCTCCTAGCCTAACGCAAAGCTTTTATTTCAGAAAATTGTTTTGTCGAAATATTTGCGAAATGCGCCAATCTTCCAAACTGAGCTCGCCAAAGCTGTGTTTTCTTATGTCCGGAAACGGAAACTGCAACGAAAACGTCAAAAATCCGTCAAGTAGTAAAAAGAAAGAGTGCTCCCATGTGTACGGAAACGGCATTTCTATTTCACTACAGCTTTGCTGTGTTTTCATATATATCGAAACGGCGTTTCTATCTCACTACAGCTTTGCTGTGTTTTTATATGTCTGGAAACGGCGTTTCTATTTCACTCCAGCTTTGCTGTGTTTTCATATGTACGGAAACAGTGTTTCTATTTCACTACGGCTGTGCTGTGTTTTCATGTGTACGGAAACGGCGTTTCTATTTCACTACAGCGTTGATATGTTTTCATATATCCAGAAACGGCTCTTCTATTTCACTACAGCTTTGCTATGTTTTCATATGTCCGGAAACGGCGTTTCTATTCCACTACAGCTTTGCTGTGTTTTCATTTTTATGTACGGAAACAGTGTTTCTATTTCACGACAGCTTTGCTGTGTTTTCATATGTCAGGAAACGGTGTTTCTATTTCACTACAGCTTTGCTGTGTTTTCATATATATCGAAACGGCTTTTCTATCTCACTACAGCTTTGCTGTGTTTTTATATGTCTGGAAACGGCGTTTCTATTTCACTCCAGCTTTGCTGTGTTTTCATATGTACGGAAACAGTGTTTCTATTTCACTACGGCTTTGCTGTGTTTTCATGTGTACGGAAACGGCGTTTCTATTTCACTACAGCGTTGATATGTTTTCATATATCCAGAAACGGCTCTTCTATTTCACTACAGCTTTGCTATGTTTTCATATGTCCGGAAACGGCGTTTCTATTTCACTACAGCTTTGCTGTGTTTTCATGCGTACGGAAATGGCGTTTCCACTTCACTACAGCTCTGCAGTGTTTTCATATGTACGGAAACGGCGTTTCTATTTCACCACAACTTTGCTGTGTTTTCACATGTACGGAAATGGAAACGCCAAAAAAAAAAAAAAAACAACAAAAAAACTTCAAGTAGTGAAATAGAAAAAATACCTGTCAATATTAATGTATTTGTGTGGTTACATACACGGGCCTGTGAATAAAAATACATGTGTTAACTTTTTGTGTGCCATAAATTTTTCAACGTTTGACGATACAGGAAGAAAATATTGTGGGAGATGAATGCTGACTACCTACAGCAACATTTGTGAGTGTGCATGAGAAAACCCGGTATAAGTCGGCAGAGCTGATTTTGAGAAAAACGGCTTTGAAGTGAAAATATGGGTCCGACACAAACCTCCAACTTGGCTGTTGTTTAGTTGACCGTGGCATGTTACAGGGTAAACTGTAGACGAGCAGTGAACACTACTCACTATGATCTCTATAACGGCTTTGTAATTAGACTACGGTCTCCTAACAAGATCCAAAAACTTCCGACTTGGCTGTTGTTAGGGGACCGTGGCATGTTACAGGGTAAACTGTAGATGAGCAGTGAACACTACTCACTATGATCTCTATAACTGCTTAGTTATTAGACTACGGTCTCCTAACAGCAATCACTCCAATATTACTTGGTCAATTAGCTATTGCCACTTATAGGATTAAATGCCATTTTCTCAAAATCTTGTTTTAGGGGGGTCATTGTCTTCAATTTATCAGAAATGTCTTGTCTTTTATTATATGTACAGAACTCAAAATGTCATGTTGCCGACTTATGCCGGGTTTTCTCATGCACACTCACATTTATTAATAGAAAGTCGACTTTCTTTCCTCCTTAAACAAAATAGCTTAGCATTCTTGTGCATCGATACATCGGTGATTGGCTTATAATACGTGACCAATGGAAGAGCCGATTCGTCGGTAATTGGTACACAAAGAGTTAAGAGTGTACAAATGAATAAATGCGCCACGTGCCGTTGAACTCCATCTGCTACATCTCACACTAAAACGGAGACAGAGCAGTCTTGACTCAGGGGGTCACCAACCCAAGTATTTCGGTGCAAAAACATCATTTTAATTCGTTAGTTTATCAAAACGTACCTGCTCAGCTTGGATCCGCCATAAAAAATGTTATCACCGTTACATTAGCCTGTCCTAAGTACCCTGCGGTTCCTACAGTTAGCTCATAATCGTTATAAACACCCGGCATCCCCAACGTTTGTAACTCAGTGGTTCTCAACGTGGACGATATCGCCATTTTGATTTTCAAGGGGGCCAAAACACAGGAAAGGACGACAGGGGGCAAAAAATATAAAAGGTGACAATGGTTGCCTGGACCGTCTTAACATCATCATGGACCTCCAGCCAAGGCAATGTAATTTTCTTTCCCGTTTCCAAAACAAGTGGAAATTTGCATGCATAGGGCCCCCTAAACCTTTAGGGCCCCTGGCCAACTGCCCTATGTACCCATGCGTTAAGAGGGCTCTGCTGGAAGGGGGGGGGGTGTGTGAAAACATGAATGGAGGACGATTTGGGAGCTAATTCAAGGCAGCCATTGATTTGTTCAAGCACGTGTAGAACAGTTTTGTGTACAGAAACGGCCTCAGTGCATTTGATTTTTAAAAAATGCTTTATGTTTTATAATGAATAATCAAAACGCCTTTTTTTTGTTGTTGTTTTTTTATTTTTATTTTTTTAATCAACACATCTATTGTCGTTCATGACTCTTCGAAAACTTAAAAATCATAATTTTGTGCATGTAGTTTGGCTTCTTGTGAAATTGACAAAATGTTATAAACACCACAGAAAATCTGTGGGGTCTTCGCTAACTTCAACTTTCTCTTTTTGCCATATTTTGACTTGACTTTTTGTGAAATGTACCTGTTTGAAATTAGAGAGGCTGGAGAGGGGGGGGGGGGGGTTGAAAGAAAATGTGGAGCCTAAGGGGGCGATTCCATGAAAAAGCTTGAGAACCGCTGTTGTAACCTTTCATCGTGTGTTTATCAATGAAATCCTCTTAATCTGAGGACTCAGGCTATGTTGTTGACAATAAGTTTAGAAGTGTTTGTAAACTGTATTTTCGGGTTCATTATTGACTCAAGGCAAGATCAGGTAGGCATAAATTACACCCTTTTAAGAGTGTTGTGTTTACAAAGCAAACACCCGTTCGGAAAAATTTGGAGTCTTGCAGAGGAACCGCGGGTATCTTGGAGATGTTTGGAAACTTTTATCTTTGCGTCATTATTGACTCTTGAGAGCTTTACGTAGGCGTGAATTTTGTTTGACGTAAAAAACCGAAACAAATACGAAAATTGGAAGTTCCATTTAAAAAGCAAAGCTTGCTGAAATCCTGTTAAAGCGAAGCGCCTGTAATCTGTGTAGTGTTTGAAGACTAGAGTATTCCTAAGATTTGTGCTTTAAAGTCTGCCTTGAGAAGGGGCGTAGAAGGCGTTGTTGTTGTTTTGTGACCAGGTGGGAGTGGGGGGAGGGGGTGAATTAACGGGCATTTATACCTCACTTGTGAATGTCAATACACAGTGCTCTTAGAGATCTGTGAGTAGGTCTGGCGACATCGGGCTTCAGGTGAAAGATCAAATTCCTGAAAAAAAACTCTCCATAGTGGGGAAATGGAAATTCGCTAATAAAATGAAAGATTAGCACCCTTTTCTCCACTCGGTAAGAATATTTTGCTTGAAATCGTCTTGGAAATATTTTATATTGATTTTTAAAAAAGGGTATAACAATTTAACCTCAAGCCCGATTTCGCCGGATACACTCACATAACTGGGTTCCTACATCGTACCTTCCTCATCCGAGAACACTGTCGAGGGCCGGCGTGGTACTATTGCGTCTGTGCTGAAATTAATTATTTGAACGTTGACACCGAGTCAAGAAAGAATAATGTAAGAAATGATAGGATAAAAAATGAAAAACAATAATCTCCCAAACTGATCTCCCTAAAGCTGTAGCGCAACCAGCCCAGACTCTACATATCAACCACAAAAGCGAAGGCGTCACTGAATGCCATTAATTGTCGGCAAAGCTTCGGAAAACCCAGAAGCAAATCGGAAGAAAATTAATGAGGATCATCTTCCCCCAGACAGGAATGTCAACAAATATTAGGGACATTACAAAAAACAAAAACAAAACAAACAAATTCAGACATCTTTCTACATCATTTCCCTGTCTTCCACTGGCGAGTGTACGTTGATATTTTAATGTTCTTCAAGCCTTTACTATACACTCAAATTGGTGTTCTATTCCAGAACAGTTGCATAAAAGAACTGAAAGGTTAATCCCTTTCATCCATCGATAAGACCAGTGCTGTAGGATGAATTGCTGGCTAGGCATCTAGACGTGACTCGTCTACATCAGCGTCTCTCCGTGGCAAAGGAGATTAATGTAGAACAGGAACCAGCCTCCAAAAGCTTAATCTGATCCGAGCAACTGCCTTGTTTACATGCCAGAATCCATGGTATATAAACAAATTACATAATTTGATAAGAACGCACAGTTAACTTGTTAATATATTAAAGGCATGTTGTCCTTGTATCGGAATAAAACGAATATATTATTTATTGTTTCAAAAATATTATCTTTGATAACAGTACCTAGTTCGTTCTCATTTATTTGTTTGTCTATTTATTTATCTATTTATTCATTCATTGATTTATTAATATTCATCTATTGTTCTCTTTTTTGTCAGTCAAACGCATTGGTCGAGAAATTTTGTGAAACAGGCATCAACAAATTTACAAAGTTGTCAAAATGTGTTATTCGGGGCCATCAGTTCAAACAGACAGATCGTCCGATCCTACAGCTGTAGAGATATACTTCACGCAATGCAGAACACGCAACCACCCCATGATAAACCATGCAGCAACCGCTCATATCCAAACTTTCAACAAGCATTGATTGGATGCATCTGTTCTCACACATCTAAAGAGACAGAACGGTTTTCATCCTTTGCCAGCCACACACCTATTTCTTATACTGTGTGCCTTTTCACCCTTCATTGAATTAACATAAAAATACATGTTTCACTTTTTGTTTCTTAGATTTTGTTGTCTTCTGATTTAAGGTGTGATTTCATTTGTACGGAAACAGAAACGACAGCGGGAACGTCGAAAATCCATCAAGTAGTAAAAAGAAAGAGAGTTTCTATTTTGTGTTGATGTTCTTTTAAAAAGATTTTTTGACATTTCCGTTTCGGTTTCTGTTTCCGCACACAAGAAAACCCAGCTTTACAGACTTTTTTCTTTAAAGCGTACAATAAAGTTGCACTCGTTGTTTTGGCGTCAGTTTTCGCTCCCGCTGGCGAAAGTTACGCATTCCCGCCTGCCTCTGTGTATCTTGCAATGTTTCCAATGGTGCCGCCTTCCAAATTTCTGATCACTGTTGAGTGACGGCGTTGGAAATGTCTGAAATTCTGCATTTCTCATTGTCTGCTAATCAGTCCGTGTCAATGCGTCGATCATTATAAAGTCTGGTGTATTTGTTTTTGGCTGTTGTTAGGGGGGCGTAGTGTTTTGCATTATAAGCCATTGCTGAACAATGAACAAAACTCAATATTTTCTCTATTTGGCTTTCTAAATAGACTACGTGCCCCTAACATCATTCATTGTTTTATGTTCTGGATTGTTTGTGTGCATTTTCTTGGTTTCCAAGGTTGGATGTCTCACAACTTGCGGCTGAGCCACGCATGAGCATTGGACCTCCCAGTTGTGGCGGCACGCATCTAAAAGCAATGCACGCTGGTCGTATGGAAACCCCAGTTGATGACGCGCGAATCAACTCTTATCACTGAACCCAATATAGCAAGAGCACCCGACCACAATGTGACAAGACCCCTGAAGGTCATAATAAGCCTGGTCAGACCACAGAGTAGAGATACCTCCAGAAGCGACACAAGGCAGGAATACGTCATCAAGTTTGTAAGCTCTTACACCCTGGGGAAATGCAGAAACGGGTATTGTTTATACCACCGATCGAGTCAAGTAAACTTGCAAGATAGTTTGGCGCTTCCGAACTAGTGAGGTATACTAATTGTCTTTTTTCGGTCTCGTCAGTGCACAGAAATACCGTTTAACTCCAAAGTATTCACCTCATACTGAAACCAAGACAAACACAGATTTGAATCACGACACTGCCAATCCCAAGGGTTTAGTGGTCGAATTTTTCATCCATGGTTCGCCAACTCGCGCGTTTATACGACCTGTGTACAATTACTCTCAGAGTCCCTCAATCTCAAGGTGGTTTTGCTCCCAAACTACACGGAGCCGTCTTAGGGCATGAGAACACCGGGCAGTTTGCTCACGGGCCCCAGGGGTTTAGGGAGGGGGGGCTGCATACGAATTTACATCCGTTTTTGAAGCCGGGAGGAGGTGGGGGGGGGGGAGCAGCCTGTAGCTTTACCAGGGACCCATAATGATGTTAAAACTGCAATGTCTCTGTTTCTGTGGCAAACTGCCTGCAGGTGCCCCTATGCTTTGGTATCTCACCGCATGCACCAGCACGCCCCAGTATGGCAAACTGATAATATCCTTCAACGTGAAGAAATACACTCTTAGATTTCCTCTCAGCGTTCGGCAAATCCCTACCAGTTCATCCCGGTTCCTGCCGATAATTCCAGGAACCGGGTCATAGTTCATCTCTGAGCGAAAGAAATTATTTAATGCCTGCTCAAGACGTCATTTGTACGTAACTACCCCCCCCCCCCCGCACCCCGCTTCCGCCACCTTCTTTCAACGCTTTCTGCCGTATGTTTTATCCATTTAACTTCTTATCTACATGGCCCCTACCACTTCTTCTCCACCCACCTGGTTCTGCCAATCCCAGAGCTTACAATAGGATAAAGAACAACAAAACACAACAACAATAACAACAAACAAAAAAAGTGGGTGGGTTGGCCATCAACCCCCCCCCTCCTCCTCCCCTCCCCCCCCCCTCCCCGTGGCAAAACGAGAGGGGTCGACGGCCAGGAAGAGCATCCATCTGGGGCATTGAACTCCATTCATGTGGCTGATTTACAATTAATTTGAATAAAATGAAATTTATTTATCTTTTTTTTTTTTTTTTTACAATTATATTATTTAAAATTGTTTTCCTTTCTTGCACTGCTCAGTACTAGGCCCTTTATTTGTGTCTCGCGGCATACAGACAAAGAGTTGACCCCCCCCCCCGGGCATAGTCAAACCTGTGCACGCCACTGCCCCACCCCCCCCCCCCCCAACCCCCTCCCCCTCCCTGATGGTGGGCGTGTCACGAGAATACAGAATGTTACCTGAAAACCGTGCTATAATGTCATGTACCGGTACAATGGTAAGCTGCTCAGCCTTTAGTCAAGCTATAGTGCACTGTGGCTATTCTTACATAACTTAGATTGGCTCTATTCTAAAGCTGATTATGTTAGACATTGGAACGAAGGAGAAGAGATTAACGTGTAGGTAACACGCAATCAATACACACTCACAAACCAGGCTTCGGAATTCTTGTACGCCCTCTTTTACAATTATTGGTGTTCTAATTTTTAAAAAGACTGTGCTGTGCCACCATAAGGCCAAAAATTATGGAACTTCGTGTATTGCCTCAATTTTTGACGATGGATTATGTGAACACAGCCGTTATTTTTTTATTTTTTTTTTACAAAATTCAGTCTGTGGGATTATTTATTTACCTTTTCTTCTTCATTTTCTTTTTCCGTTCATAAAAAATGAGACTCGTTGGATTTAATTTATGGAGTGGAATTTAAAAGTTTGATCGGAAATTTCATTTTTCGGGACTGGCTAGTAATAATAGTAACACGTGACATTCGTACAGCACTTTATCTCGTAATACTGGCTCTAAGTAATTTACAGTCATTCTACCGTACCACTCACAATCCATTCACAAGTGCAAGAACAGATTAAAACATGTGATAATGGTCAGATCATAACATAAACTTGATACAGTGGCACTTCCACTTACCTGGCATTAGTTTTGGACCGATTAGTCATTTACAGGACAGGAAGATTACGACAATAATGAGCAGAGAAAAACAAGAGAAGCGCTATAGAATGGTGGATATAATACTGTGTCGTTGTTCGGTCTGAAATATTTCCAACATCAGTGATAGATACTTTAGATAGATAGATAGATACATAGATAGATAGATAGATAGATAGATAGATAGATAGATAGATAGATAGATAGATAGAGAGATAGATAGAGAGATATATAGATAGGTAGATAGATAGATTGATAGATAGATAGGTAGATAGATAGATAGATAGATAGATAGATAGGTAGATAGATAGATAGATAGATAGATAGATAGATAGATAGATAGATAGATAGATAGATAGATAGATAGATAGATAGATAGATAGATAGATAGATAGATAGATAGATAGATAGATAGATTGATAGATAGATAGATAGATAGATAGATAGATAGATAGATAGATAGATAGATACAAATGAAACAGTGAATTAAGACACCAAGAAGGAAGAAGGAGCTTGAAAGACAGTGGAAGCGTTTATTAAGAAGACGAATAGAAGAACCGGATTCCGGAAATGAAAAAAAAAATACTGAATGAAGAAAAAAAGATAACACAGAGATAGTAGAGACGAAATACTAGAAGTATAAGAAATAGGAACGATCGATGGTCCTTATAATGATATTTTAGTTCTTGTTTGTTCCAAATTTAAAGCCACTTTTTGCACAACTAACAAATTCGACGTTAAACGTTTGAGACTTCAGTTAAGGCGATAAGCAGTCAGCAAAAATCGGAACTGCTAAACAGCTTGATAAGTGCCACAACACATTTTAAACAGGTGTCAAAGTGTGCATTTCTTATACCCCTTCTACATACTAAAAGATTTGCAGTTTTTTTTTTTCAGAAACTGGAGATAAGCAAACAGAAATTACTGTTGCGAATTGTCAAAAATGGTGTAAAAAAATGGAATCTGAGCTTACGCATGCGGAGAAACAACAGATGAGTTCTGGGATCTCAAAATGATAAAAGAATAATGATAGTAATATGAATAATAAAAAAGATGATGATGATAATGAAGAAAACGTTCAGCCCCCCCCCCCCCCCCCCCCAGGCGGTATCGTCTCTATCTGCTTTAATTATCTCATCAGTGTTAGAACAGGTGTGAAACACAGCCAGTGGTGGAGATTTGCCGAGTGCCACATTTCAAAAGAAAACATCATCAAGCTCAATACAACAGCTAGTGACACGACTCCCTACCGAATTGTGGGGAGTTGGCAGCCATTGCGTTAATGGTGTTGATGGGTGGATAAATGTGTGTGTATGTCTGTGCGTGTGTGTGTGTATATATATTGGTAGTTATTATCTTAACGGTGTTGATAGGTGGATAAATGTATATGTGTGAGTTTGTATGCGTTGATTGGTAGTCATTATGTTAATAGTGTTGATAGGTTTGGTAAATGTTGGTGTGTTTCTATGTGTGCGATTGTGTGTGTGTCAATTGGTAGTTATTTTGTTAACTGTGTTGATAGGTGGATAAATGAGTGTGTATATGCGCGCGCGTGTGTGTGTGTGTGTTTATTGGTAGTCATTATGTTAACGGTGTTGGTAGATTTGATAAATGTACATGTATGTGTGTGTGTGTGTGTACGTGTCTATTGGTTGGTAGACATTATGTTAATAGGTTGATAAATGTATCTATCTGTATCTGTGCGCATATGTGTGTGTGCATGCGTGTGTGTGTGTGGGGGGGCGTGTATGTTTATTGGTATACTAAGTTAATAGGTGTGTGTGTGTATGGGACGTGGGGAATGGGGGGGGGGGGGTCGGGGGGGATTATAATTGAAATTTAAGTTGCTGATAGTTTGAAACGTGTGACTTGTAGGTGTGAGCCTGTGAGTGCGTGTTTGTGCTCGGGTAGCCTTTACTTGGATACAACCACGTCACAGCGTTAATGCTATTGATACACTGGGGAATGTGTTGTGTTTTTTACGTAATGCGTGTTGTCGGCGATTAAGGCTGTTTATAGGTCAGTAACTGTGTGTTTGTGTATGTGTGTGTGTACATGTGTGAAGCTTAACATAGTTTCTATCGGTTTGGTGCGGCCATAAAGAAGTGACGTCATAAGCTGACTAGGCACGTGAGGATTAGTATTGCGTAAGAGATAAGAATAGAACTATAGCAAAGCAAAACAACAAAAAAAAAACAACAACAACATGATAACACCCCGGCTCTCAAACCAAGTAACCTCATCCTTAAGCATAACAAAATGATGCATGGCGAGTTAGAGAGAGACAGAGAGAGAAACAGAGAGGGGGAGAGACAGAAAGAGAGAAGAGAGTGATAAGAAGCAAAACACACAGACTGTGCATGGAGGAGAGGGGGGGGGGGGAGAAAGATCTATAGAGCCAGAGAGAGAAGGGGACACACAGGCAAACATACACACACACAGAATAAGACAAAGAGAGAGAGAGAGATAGATAGATAGATAGATAGATAGATAGATAGATAGATAGATAGATAGATAGTTAGATAGATAGATAGATAGATAGATAGATAGATAGATAGATAGATAGATAGATAGATAGATAGATAGTTAGATAGATAGATAGATAGATAGATAGATAGATAGATAGATAGATAGCTATGTCACGAGTGGAGTGAGTGCAATTAAGGGGATTGCTACAGAGCGGGTGTAGAATAAGAAGAGCTCACGACAGACGGATAGGAAAAGACGTGAAAGGGGAAGAGTAAAAATAACTCATGCAGACAAGTGGGAAAAGCGTGCGTGTATGAGTGGTGTGGAAGTCTGAATGAGGCGAAAGCGCTGGATTACTATCACTGCAAGTTAGAAGGTCCTACGGATCGGACCCGTGAATAAGAGCCCATCGGGCGGACATAAAGGGAAGCAGTCGAGAAGACTAGTGAGAGTCTTTCCAGTTATGACTGGTATGTAGAACGTTGATTGATTATTATGATTGATGTATTATATTATATTCGTCTATTACCATGATGTGAATAAGTATATGTGAGGAATGTGGAAGTCCTTGATATTGAATATAGCAATGTGCGCCATGAGCGATACATGAAAGTGAGTTCATGGATTTGTAGCGCGAGTGAGTAGTGTGTACTCCGATGGAAGTGTGTTACCGTAAGATGTGTGGTGAGTGAAAGGTGAACTAGTTTGTGTACGTTTCATGGGTTGTAAGGAGAGGTGGAGTGAATAGAAATGGTAGGGTATTATACCAATGTAATATTATTCTTGTAGGTGTCGGGGACGGGCCGCAGAGCCACCTCGATGAGCACAGGAGATAGGCCAGCATAGGGCCGGAGGCCACACATAGGCCAGAAGTGAGGCTGTCAGTGCAGGACAGTAGAGGCACATAAAGTCGTGGCAGTCAGGCCACGGACAGGGACGTAGATATGAGAGTGAATGAGATACTATATTGTTGCCATGTTGATAGGCTAGTGAACTGATACTATGTTGTTGCCATGTTGATGGCTATGGAAATAATAATGTGTTATTGCCCTGCTGAGGTGCTAGGGGAGTGCTAAGGTGTATGACAATAGGAAGGTGATATTGAGAGACTGCGGTGCCAGTAAATTATTAATGTGCTATTAAGACCCTGAGGGGAGAGGCTGAGGCCGAAGTGCCTTTAGGAGTAACTACCGGATTGTGGATCCGAGGGAGAGTGTGTGTGAGAATAAGGCCGTTGTACGGCAGTCACTTCAATAATATAATGTATGTAATTGCGCTATTATCTGTATAATTATGTTTAATAAATGTGTGAGTCTGATGGATTGTTCTGTTAAGTGTTAACTTGTTTGTTCGTGATTGTTGTCCTGTCATAACTTATTACATCTCCCAGTCTGGGATTTGTGACACTGGGGGCTCGTCCGTTGTGACACTGGGGGCTCGTCCGTTGTGACATTGGGGGCTCGTCCTGTTTACCCGTGGTCATTTTGACATTGTGTATTCGTTATATCTAGTTGTTTTTCTGTCGTGCTAGGAATTCGTGCTGTTATCCTTTTTCGTGGGATGAATGGGAATTTCATGATGATATGATTTATGTATGTTTATGAATAATAATATGTATTGATGCATGTATTGCTATGAATAGGTATTAATGTGTATTTAAACTTTCCAGAGTGTGTGCGTGCAGCCTGAGGAGACGAGCAGCCAGAGCTCCGATTGAAGGGAGAAGTTTTACTCAAAATTTCAAAAGTTAAGTGAAAATTTTGTGCCCTGGATTAAGGGCTGTCTCTTCATCTGTCTGTTTCTCTGTTTTTGCTGTTTTCGTTGTAATTGATTGTACGGGCGGTGGCGCGGGTTTGCTGTGGTGAGCGTAGTTTGTCCTCTTCGGGAGGTGGGCTAAATTTGGAACTTCGTTCATCACAGCGAACAGTTCTAGAGGGACCTGTATTTTTGTTTAGATTGTAGCGTTCTATCTTCCTCGTTGTTTCAGGAAGACGTATTCTCTTGTCCCTCTTTCTACCTATCTATAGATACGTTCTTTTTTTTCAGACTCTGTTCTTGTTCGTACCGTGTTGTGTAATCGGCGTAGTAGGTTGCATTTTTTTTTCCATTATAGTTTTTTTTTGTAGAAGCTTTGTCCTAGTCTGGTTCGTTGTCCTTGACGTACTTGTGGTCCTTCTACTGAATTTCCTTATTCTTGTCTTTTCTATTCTTTTTATAATTAATAGTGCTATACATTTTGTAGATATAGAAGTAGTTGTGCTGTAAAGGTAAATTTCTGAATTGTATTCTGAACTGGGTATTGTTATATCTGGTGTGATCTCAGGTCTCTGGTCGTATCGTTAGTGATCATACCGACAGGTTGGTCGTTCGCATAATAGATACCATAACCATAAATCTGTGAAATGGCGGAACTCCAACAACTAATGAAGTTGGGTAAGGAACTTGGCCTGGAGGGAGAGGAGCTACGCGGCTGGATTAAAGAACAGCAGGCGGATTTGCGCGATGAGCGTGCTAAGGATAGAGAGCGAGAAAAAGAGGCTCAGGAGCAGGAGAGGGAGATAAAGTTAAAGGAGATAGAAGCCCAAGAGCGGGAGATAGAGGCTAGGGATAAGCAACAGGAGAGAGAGGCGCGAATAAGAATCGCCGAGTTGGAAATCAATAAGAATGCGCCAACAGAAACAGTTGAGCGGCAGGTACACAATAAAGGTGGTGTTAGGATTAAGCTCCCTACGTTCGACGACCGGAAGGACGACATAGACGCCTTCCTTTACAGGTTCGAGCTGAACGCACAATTGCAATGGGGGGAAAATAAGGAATTATGGGCCACGTACCTGGCGTCGCTATTGCAGGGGCGAGCGTTAACATACTTTAAAGAGCTACAGCGCGAAGACGTGCAAGATTACGATAAGCTGAAGGCTTTGCTGCTTCGCCGATTTGCGCGTACCGAGGAATATTTCCGGGAGCAGTTTAGGCGAGCACGTGCAGACACCAGGGAGGACTTTGCTGCCTTCGTCGCGAGACTAACGGAGTATTTCGCGAACTGGGTAGACCTGGCGCATGTGGGCGCGGATTTTGCTAAACTGAAAGACTTAATGATCCGTGACCAGCTGTACGCGTCGTGCCACAAAGATCTGGTGGCTTTCCTGAAAGAGAACGAACCCGCGACGGTGCAGGAGGCGTCTAAGTTGGCGGAGGCATACCGTACGGCGCATCCGTCCAAACCAGTCGCCAGGGCGTACGTCCAAGATGCTGGGTACGTCGCCGTTGTCGAGGGGTCGCCGGCAGGACTTGGGGACAGGTCGCGTCAGCGTGGTGCCTATAGCGGGCAAGCCCAGGGGCAGCGTAGGGGCTATCACCAATCACCGGCATATGGATCCGGTAAGTTTGACCGAGCAGGAGGGCTAGGTCGCGGTAATGGCCGGGGGCGAGTTGTGACCTTTGCCGATGACCGACGGCATAGGGACTCTAGTTCCGGTCGCGATGGGTCACGGGGACCCAGGCCTAGGGCAGCACAGGGAGCGGAGTGTTGGACTTGCGGACGCGTGGGTCATTTTTCGCGCGAGTGTAGGGCCGCGAAGTGTTGAACTGCGGAAGAGCAGATCACATCAGCGTGAACTGCCCTGCAGGTAGGATAGCGGCGAACGTGGACAGTAGCTCCAGTCCATGTTCCCCAAATAAATTTCATCATGCGGCTGCGTGTGTTACATCGGACAACGGAGGCGGACAGTATTCTAAGTGTCCCAGTTGTGAGAAGTTATTATCTTCCGGTGTTTTACCTTGTGGGAGAAAGATCCCCGTTATAAATTCATGTCATACAGGAGGTGGTCTTAGGGTTTATCCGGGGTTTGTTGGGGACGAACCGGTCTCGGTTTTACGAGATACGGGATCTACCGTTGTGGGAGTGCATAGAGACTGCATTCGGGATTCACAGCTTACAGGTGAGACTGTCCCGTGCATCCAATTTTCGGGGGCCATTGAGAAATTACCCATGGCAAGAATAATGATAGATACACCTTTCCTTAGCGGGGAAGTCGAAGCAGTCGTTGGTTGTTTTCCAGGCGCCCAGCTCATCATTGGGAATGTATCACGGGTAGTTTCCCCTTCCGATGAGAACGTGCAAGCATGGTCGCAATCAAAAGGTATTGACTTTTGCGCCGCGGTCGAAACACGTCGACGGGTAGCTGATAAAGATAAGATTAGACCTTTGGCTACGCCAGCGGTCAACCTAGATATCACGCCGGAGCGCTTGGCGAGATTACAAAGGGAGGACCCATCATTAAACCCATGTTTTGGGGAAGCGCGAACCGAGAAAACGAGGAGATATAAGAACGGGTCGTCCTCCTTTATTGTTCAGGCGGGCATTCTGTTCCGTAAGTATGTAACGGTGTCCTCCATTTTAAAGCAGGTCGTTGTGCCAGCGTTGCTGATCGCAACAGTATTGCGTCTGGCCCATGATGTTCCATTAGCGGATCATATGGGAAGTGCTAGAACCAAGCAAAGAGTTCTGAAAAATTTTTATTGGCCGTCAGTATACAGAGATGTACGGTTATATTGTAAGACGTGCAGTGCGTGCCAAAAGACGACGCATAAGGGTCGTACACCCCAGGCTCCTCTTCAGAAGATCCCCACGGTCTCGGAACCGTTTAAAAAGGTCTCGATAGACCTTGTTGGCCCCATTCACCCAGCGACCGATAGGGGGAATCGATTTTTCTTAACGGTCATATGTAATGCTACGAGATGGCCAGAGGCGGTTCCTCTGCGGACCATAACGTCTGAGGCAGTCGCGGAAGCGTTGTTTGCAATTTTCGCTAGGGTAGGAATACCAGAGCAAATTCTGTCTGATAGGGGCGCGCAATTTACGTCGCAGATGATGAAGGAATTGTTCCGCTTATTCAGTATACAACCCATCACTACCACCCCTTATCATCCGCAGGCTAATGGCATGTGCGAGAGATTGAACTCGACGTTAAAGTCGATGCTGCGGAAGGTAGCTGCTGATCGCCCTAAAGATTGGGATAGATATATCCCTGCAGTGTTATTCGCGTACAGAGAGGTACGGCAGGAGTCAACGGGATTCTCGCCGTTCGAAATGATGTACGGTCGTAGTACTACGGGCCCAACTGATGTTCTTCGGGACATGATGACGTCACCATCATCGGGAGACGATGAGCAGATTTCGGTGTTTCAGTACCTTGTTGATTTAAGAGAAAGACTATCTTCAGCGCGCACTATAGCGGAAGAAGCTTCGGGTATCGCTTCGAAAAGAGCAAAAGACTATAAAGATAGAGGTTCCAAACTGAGAATTTTTAAGCCAGGAGACAAGGTTCTGTTGTTGTTACCTACGGACCATAATAAGTTATTGATGACATGGAAAGGCCCTTATGTTATTGAGCGAGTTGTTTCAAAGGTAGATTACGCTATCCACATTGATGGAGCGAGTAAGGTTTTCCATGTTAATATGCTACAGAGATTTTATGAGAGACCACAGTATCTGTGTGCACAGACAAGACCAGAGGAGACTGTCTTCTCTATTGCTTGTACGGGGGTCGTAGACCAGTTGGACTGTGACGTAAGCGACACCGAGGCGCAGGAAGAGTTACAAATTCAATTGCCGGAGTTAACTCCGACACAAGGTTACAGGGACGTAAAAATTAACCCTGACCTTACGAGTTCAAGGAGTAGGGAACTTGAGACCCTGTTAGCGTCATTTCCGGATGTTGTTACGGAATTGCCGGGTCGCACTACGGTGATCCAGCACCAAATAAAGTTGACTTCGGATAAGCCAGTATTTCTTAGACCGTATCCGTTGCCTTTTTCGTCGAGGGATAGGGTCATAAAGGAAGTTGAGTCAATGTTGAAGTTAGATGTGATAGAACCATCAACATCGCCGTATTCATCACCCATCGTCCTCGTGAAAAAACTTGATGGATCGGTGCGGTTCTGTATTGATTTTCGAAGATTGAACACTATTACGGTAGGCGATAGGGAGCCTATTCCGTTTCAGGAGGAATTAATAGCTTCATTGGCCGGGTCCACGTGGTTTTCCAAGATAGATTTGACGAAAGGGTATTGGGAAATCCCGCTTACTGAGGAGTCTAAACAATACACGGCGTTCCAAACGCCCATTGGATTATTCCAATTTAAGGTCATGCCATTTGGGTTGGTAAACGCACCAGCGGCGTTTGCACGATTAATGAGATTGGTGTTGAAGGACATACCTAATGTCGTGTCATTCTTTGATGATATAGCATGCCATACGTCGACATGGTCTGATCATATTCAGACACTAACAGTAATTTTTCAACGATTACGTCATTTTGGGTTAACTGCTAAACCCGCAAAGATGGATTTGGCATGTCCAGAGATAGTATTCTTAGGACATATTGTGGGTAGAGGTGTTCAGAGACCTGAAGAAACAAAAATTGACAAGTTAGTAGGGTTGCAAATCCCTAAAACAAAGAAACAAGTCAGAAGCTTAGTGGGAATTTTAAATTATTACAGAAAGTTCATTCCAAATTTTTCCTCCTTGTCATCTTCTCTTACTGACCTTACTAAGAAGGGACAACCCGATAAGTTCCAGTGGACGTCTGAATGTCAGACATCATTTGATAATTTGGTGACAGCATTATCATCGTCACCCATTCTGATATTACCCGATTTTCGATCTAATTTTATCCTCAGAACGGATGCGTCGGACTCTGGTGTCGGCGCTTGTCTTCTACAGGAGAAGAACGAATGTCTCCATCCTGTATGTTATGTCAGTAGGAAGTTATTGCAGAGAGAAAGAAAGTATTCTGTGATAGAGCGTGAGTGTCTTGCCATTGTCTGGTCCGTCCAGAAACTAGGACGTTATCTCATGGGACGAGAATTTTGTATCCAGACAGACCACAAGCCACTGACATTTTTGTCGAAGAATCGTTCGTCCAGCCCACGCTTATCTAGATGGGCATTGGCTTTACAGCCGTATACCTTCGTTATTCAACCAATTCCAGGAACCAGCAATCATATCGCCGACTACCTTAGTCGAGCCTAGGGGAAGATTTCAGGAGCTTATACATCGGAGGACAGGAACATTGACAGGATTTGTGTGAATGAGTCGACTTTAAAATATTGACATTATAAATATGATATGAAGAATGGTTGATAGGTTGAATGGTTTTTGATTCTGTATTAAGTATTGTGGTTAGTTAGCTATTCATGATGTGACACATATATGCATATTGCAGGCCATACTGATCCCCATATTTTCCCCTGATTTCGGTATTCTATATACTAGGGGAAATGCTAGGTCAGTTTTTTTAGTGTAGGTATTGCTCACGCTCACTCGTTGACAGTCATCTTGATGCGATTTGAAATTAATTGCATTAATTTTTTTGGGGTGGGGGATGATGTCACGAGTGGAGTGAGTGCAATTAAGGGGATTGCTACAGAGCGGGTGTAGAATAAGAAGAGCTCACGACAGACGGATAGGAAAAGACGTGAAAGGGGAAGAGTAAAAATAACTCATGCAGACAAGTGGGAAAAGCGTGCGTGTATGAGTGGTGTGGAAGTCTGAATGAGGCGAAAGCGCTGGATTACTATCACTGCAAGTTAGAAGGTCCTACGGATCGGACCCGTGAATAAGAGCCCATCGGGCGGACATAAAGGGAAGCAGTCGAGAAGACTAGTGAGAGTCTTTCCAGTTATGACTGGTATGTAGAACGTTGATTGATTATTATGATTGATGTATTATATTATATTCGTCTATTACCATGATGTGAATAAGTATATGTGAGGAATGTGGAAGTCCTTGATATTGAATATAGCAATGTGCGCCATGAGCGATACATGAAAGTGAGTTCATGGATTTGTAGCGCGAGTGAGTAGTGTGTACTCCGATGGAAGTGTGTTACCGTAAGATGTGTGGTGAGTGAAAGGTGAACTAGTGTGTGTACGTTTCATGGGTTGTAAGGAGAGGTGGAGTGAATAGAAATGGTAGGGTATTATACCAATGTAATATTATTCTTGTAGGTGTCGGGGACGGGCCGCAGAGCCACCTCGATGAGCACAGGAGATAGGCCAGCATAGGGCCGGAGGCCACACATAGGCCAGAAGTGAGGCTGTCAGTGCAGGACAGTAGAGGCACATAAAGTCGTGGCAGTCAGGCCACGGACAGGGACGTAGATATGAGAGTGAATGAGATACTATATCGTTGCCATGTTGATAGGCTAGTGAACTGATACTATGTTGTTGCCATGTTGATGGCTATGGAAATAATAATGTGTTATTGCCCTGCTGAGGTGCTAGGGGAGTGCTAAGGTGTATGACAATAGGAAGGTGATATTGAGAGACTGCGGTGCCAGTAAATTATTAATGTGCTATTAAGACCCTGAGGGGAGAGGCTGAGGCCGAAGTGCCTTTAGGAGTAACTACCGGATTGTGGATCCGAGGGAGAGTGTGTGTGAGAATAAGGCCGTTGTACGGCCGTCACTTCAATAATATAATGTATGTAATTGCGCTATTATCTGTATAATTATGTTTAATAAATGTGTGAGTCTGATGGATTGTTCTGTTAAGTGTTAACTTGTTTGTTCGTGATTGTTGTCCTGTCATAACTTATTACATCTCCCAGTCTGGGATTTGTGACAAGCTAGATAGATAGATAGATAGATAGATAGATAGACAGATAGATAGATAGATAGATAGAGGGATAATGTCTAAGTTCAAAGATAAGGTAAACCGCATCTCTCCTGGCTGCCCGTATTTACAACTATTCGAGCAATTTCAGCCGGAATCCTCATCTCTATCAGTATGACAGGTCGGAGATCGTATCAAGTCCAGGCCATTCATGATAAAATCTGTATCACTCGAAGCAGGATACAACGTGATAACCCAATCAGAAATAGGGCATTTTTCTCGATATGAAAAAAAAAAACGTTCATAGAATACTACACTACAGGGGTTGCTCGACACATTTGTCACTATTACGGATCGAAGTCGTTATGATATTATATCTGAAATCAATAACACGGATGTTCTAGTTTATTTTATGGCGAGGACAATTTGTTGTTTATGTTTTAGTCCCGGTCTTAAATATTTCCAATATCGGCAATTGTGTATAGGATAGACAGTCAGGCGGATAGAGAGAAGACAGAGATAGATAGATGGATAGATAGATAGACAGACAGACAGACAGACAGACAGACAGACAGACAGACAGACAGACAGACAGACAGACGGACGGACGGACGGACGGACGGACGGACGGACGGACGGACGGACGGACGGACGGACGGACGGACGGACGGACGGACGGACGGACAGACAGACAGACAGACAGACAGACAGACAGACAGACAGACAGACAGACAGACAGACAGACAGACAGACAGACAGACAAACAGACAGACAGACAGACAGACAGACAGATAGATAGATAGATAGATAGATAGATAGATAGATAGATAGATAGATAGATAGATAGATAGATAGACAGCCAGTCATAGAGACAGATATACAGGCTAAATAACAAAGACAGGAAGAACAAGTCCCAGCTAGACAGTCTTTTCTAGCTACTTGATCATCAAAATTTAGGACAGGTAGATCGATTGAACGGCCTATTGATAAACTGATTGATCCACGATTTACTAACTAATTGCTCTACTACTCCGTAGTTTTCTGGTCTGTACATTAAATTTCCCTTCAAATTTGCCTGGAATGTGTTTGATTTTCAGGTTGATTAACTGACTTTTTTCACCGATTATCCCATTCAACCTTGGGCTAGAGTTATTGATTGATAAAATGTATCGACGTTCGAGTGGAGCGCACGGTAGTGAATGAGGCAACAAGCCAAAAAATGAGATATTGTGCTGGCCCTATCGTGAAGCCGCACAAATGTATTCCCACAGCTGTAGATAACAACTCTTGCTAAATATTCTATCGGCTTTAGTATTATTATGAGGAGTTAGAATAAACCGGAGTTGTGAAACAGCTTGATGAATGCCACAACGCATTTTATACAGGTGTCAACGTGTCCATTTATTAAAGCACTTCTACACACGTGCGTAGTAAAGATCTCCCGTTTTCAGGAAATGGAGATAGAACAAACAAGCCAAGACGAAAGACACGATATTTCAAATGCTTATATATTTAAGTAACTTAAGATTAATAATAATAATAATAATATATTGCATTTATATAGCGCCCAACCCCGTCGATGACAAGCTCTGTGCGCTTTAACAAACTCTTACACACACACACACACACGCATACACAAAAGAAATTCAAAAATATTTACTATTGTTGCTGCCGAAAAACACCTAGCCTAGTTTGTCTGATTAGCAATACATTTTTTAAGTAATACAGTTTTTTTGCCTTTCCTCCTGAAAGGCTTAGGACGTACGCGTACTGAGCCACGTCTCTTTTAGCTCAGTTTTAGTATTAGATGTTGACTTTGCAATTAGAGGGGACCTCGCCCATTTGGCGTACGAAACAAGTCTGTCTCAGTAATTCCGAACCATCCAAACTTGTCTTGAGTCTGCCTGAGGCCTCGGTCACTGAGTCGAGACTGACGCAAAACAGATTTGATTCAGCCTGCCACCGGCCTTCGAAAAAAAAAATTAGGTACATCCACAGACTAATAAATTAACCAGGCTGGAAACACGAGCTTCGGGCTATGCCGTTTTTAAGGAATTTCCCGAGCGGCGACCGTATAACCAACATGGCCGCCGCTCGGAAAATTCCGATTCTGGTTCTATCTGCAGTAGAAATTTCTTTTAATTTGTCAAGTTTGGTTGTACATGTATTAATATTGCATTAATTTGCCTATCCTTTCATTTTATTGTCTACAGCTGCCTTTTTTTTTATTGTTATAAATGATGACCGTATGGACTTTTAGCGACCGCTGCATTGCAGCTATGCTGAAGCGTCGGTCGCAACCGTAAACCTAAAATGGTGGACCTTTCGCTGTTTTGTGACGTCACACAATGGGATCATCCAATCTGGGTATTTTATTAGTCTATGGGTACTTCACATTTGGCGCTTTGATGATAGCGCCAGCGTAATAGATGTGGTGCACAGGGCAAGGAAATGTGTATCAAGGTAAGCCGTAGTGAATCAGTATTATTTAGGTCGTACTTTTTTTACCTTGTGAGTCCCCCAGCCTGCGCGATAAGCGTATTTTGTGTCATGCGCAGTGACTGGAATAAATAGGGTGGGTCTTTCTTTCATTCCTTTTTTCATTCTTTATGGCATTGGAAAGTCACATCCAAAACATAATTATGTCAGTGGATCTGGCGAAATCGGGCTCAATGTGAAGGAGCAAATTCCTAAGAAAAACCCTCCAAATGGGAAACACTTTTCTATAGAAATTGATATTTGCTACTAGTATAGAAGATTAGCCAATTTTCCCCAATCAGTTAAAATATTTTGCTTGAAACTGTCTCAGAAATATTTTATTTTGATTTTTTTTTTAGAGAGGTGTCAAGATGTCACCGTTAGCCCAGTTTTGTAGAATCCATTCATATAAATGTACAGTGACATAATGCACCAGCACAGGGGAGGAATTATCATGAATACATCGTCATTCACAAAACCCAGGAAAAACATGTATACACATTACCAGCGGCAAATTCTGAGAGCACTCAGAAAATATTACCACAATAAATCGTACGTGGCATTTAACTGAACTATTGATTCTACTTGTAGAATGCTCTGACGGGTCCGAGGAATACATTGAGGTGCTGACGTGCCACCGTCTCTAATGCCCGATTTACAATATACTATGTCCACTTGCATCAGTGCCGGATTAGGCATTGGGTTTATGGGCTGCAGCCCAGGGGCCTCAGCCAGATGAGGGCTTCAAGTGATGAGTAAAATAAATATACCAAAAACTTTATTTTATTTTTTTTATTGCAGTTCGTTCTCCTTGAAACAAATAGTATTATTTTCATGAAAATTTGGTAGGTATTATAATGTAATAATTCACCTCCTATTATGTTGTAGAAGTTGAATACACTGATTTAAAAAACCCGAAATTCATGCTTTTATTAAGTATTACTGGGGGGCAGAGCAAGAGCCAGTGGAAATCCAAATCAAACGGAGAAAGTGAGGGTGGCTTGGACATACACTCTGGAAACCCCAAGCCAGCATCGTTCGCCAGGCTCTCAAATGGAACCCGCAAGGCAAACGAAACCGCGGACGCCCCAAGACAACATGGCATAGATCAACTGCAAGCGAGATAAAAATCCTGGGGCTCTCGTGGCGTCAGACTGAGGCCGCAGCCCAGGACAGAGCAAGGTGGAGGACCTTGGTGGACGACCTATGTCCTACTCGGAGTTCAAGGATTTAAGTCAAGTCAAGACTAGGGGCCCCACAGTGTCTGTAGCCCAAGGGCCTATTAAATGATAATCCAGCCCTGATTTGCAATACAATTTGCTGGCAGGTTGGTGATGTAAAAACACACTATTTTGTCAATGCTCCATGTCTGAAAATAGGATGCAGCTAACGTCTTGTAACCAACTTAGACCAGCGAAGTCAAAAAAAAATAATCCATGGTACATCAAAATAACGTTCAACTTTTGAAAAAATTGACACATGGGTTTTCCTGGCGACCAGCAAGGAATAATAATTATGAAAATCTATATACTCATAAAACTCATAATAGATTTCACACAATCATGAATTGTCAGAACAGTCAGAAAATAACGTATAAAATCTGTTCACCGGCCGTCTGTAGACGCTAAAAAGTTAAACGCAAGGCTCAAAAGTACTCGCTGGCGGATCCACTAGCAAATCTGCAACACGTAGGCCAACGTAACAAACAACAACAACAACATCAGCAACAACATCAACAACAACAACAGCAGTCAAAAATATGGCAAAAAGAAAAAAACAAGTTTATGTAGCGAAGCCTGGCGTAAGAAATACTACAGAATCGATACCAAAAACCCCAATGGAATAGGAGAACTCTTGCTGCATAGAGCTTCTTTCTTTTTGCCATATTTTGACATTGCTTCAAGCCTTGATGCGACCCACCACAGATTTTCTATGGTTTTTGTACCATTTCGTCAACAGCAACAGGAACAGTAAACAAGCACCAAACTGCAAGCCAAAAAAAAACAACAAAAACACAACAAACAAAAATAATAAACAGGCAGATCAACAGATATCGACACTTTTCAAAACACGTATCTAACACCAGCACATTAAACAAACAAAAAAAAAAAACAGTGACAATGACAATGAAGCAAATAATGAGCTTTATCAACGTCAAATGTATAACCTTCTGTAAACTTAAATCAGGCAGTCTAAAACCCTAAATACCGAGCTGATGTCTGCAAAACAGGGCATATTTATACCGTTTCCTATCATTACCCGGGGAAAGACAATACCTGTTAAAAGGAACATGATGATTGCTGTTTCCAAGTTTAGCCTGCTACATCGTATTAACTCTATACAGGTTTAAAACACAGCTTTTGTTTACAGATCTGACTTCAAGGGAACTGCTCTGCTAGCTGTAGATCAAACTCCAAGAATTACGTGCCCATCAAACAAAGGTGTCGAGTTCCAAGGGTTAAGTTCTGAGATGCTGCTCCCAAAAAATCAGTTTTAGTGCTGAAATGTTATTGTTAACTACAGAATCCCCCCCCCCCCCCTCCCAGAACGATCTCATTTTAAAAAGAGGATCAAGGATAAAATATAGTGTTGAAATAGAATGTTTGTGGGTTGGGTGTCACAGTTGCAAAAATAGGATGCTTAATCATAATCCTCAAATATGTGCATGGCGCAAACACGAATTATATCTCTGTCACCCACTGTAACTCACCTTTTATCTCTCCCTGTCTTTTTCTGTCTGTGTGTGTGTGTGTGTGTCTATTTCTTTTCTCTGTGTGTGTATATATGAGTATGTCTGTCTATTTCTTTTTTCTGTGTGCGTGTTTGTCTGTGTCGGTCTGTTCTGTTTATTTCTTCTTCTGTGCCTCTCTGTCTTTCACTATGCTTCAGTCGTCTCTCTCTCTCTCTCTCTCTTTCTCTCTCCTTTCTTTCTCTGTCATCTGTGGTTTTTTTTTCTCTCTCTCTCTCTCTTTCTCTCTCTGTGACTGTCACTTTGTCTGTCTCCCTTTCCCACTGTTCTCCTCTGTCTGTCCCCCCCCCCTCTCTCTCTCTTTGTTTCTCCCTTTTTCTTTTCCTCTCTCTCTCTCTGTCCCTCTCCTTTCCAAATCTTACCCTCTCCTTCTCACTTCTCTCCCTCCCCCTTCCTTCCTTTCTTCCCCTCCACCCTCCTACCCTTCCTCTCTCCCCTCTCTCTCCATCCTTCTCAAGCACCACCCCACCCCCCCCCCCCAAATGACACGTTTCCTACACACTACACACGTGTTACATCTACACCTCACCACGCACACCCAGCTGTCACTCACGTTGTTATGGAAGCGCCTAATCAAATTAGCCCTCAGGCAAAATGTTTACAACCAAGTAATCAAATGAAATCATTTTGAAAAATATACATCTATTCCCACTCTTCCACGCGGAGTAATCCATGAAACGCATAATCGTAAACCCCCGGAATTTACATCAAAAGAATAATTATTTTCACGTCGATATTTTCAAAATATTGGGTTTATACGATTACTCAGCTGAATTCACTGAAATTTCATAGGCGGAGAACGAAAAAAATCTGAAAACACATTTCTACGCCTGAAAACTGGTAAAGTTTTACCCTCGTTTGTCTAATAAAAACAAAACTCGTGGGATTTTTAACAAAACCCATTGCCAGACATACAGCTCGGGTTTAAGTGGTAGTTTACTGGTGCCTTCCGTTTGGCCTCCAGTGGGTTTTTGTTTAGATTTGGAGTCTTGAAATGGTGGAGAAGTATAATTTTGAGTTTGCTTTGTGTCGTTAACCTCTCCCCATCCCCCAATTCTTTCTTCTGCACGAACGCCAAATCACAAACGGCACATGAGTCCATGTAGCAGTAACTTCCTCAAAATACTCGGTGCGCATACAAGCGCATTTTTGTACATTCTAGTTATTCATAAGATAGATAGATAGATAGATAGATAGATAGATAGATAGATAGATAGATAGATAGATAGATAGATAGATAGATAGATAGATAGATAGATAGATAGATAGATAGATAGATAGATAGATAGATAGATAGACTGCAGTTCAAAACACAGGGTTTTCCCGTTTCTTCCCACCAAACGGCCAATCACTACTTCTCCAGAGACTAGCAGAAACAGTCACAAAGAGTTAGAGTTTGTCGCGTGACTAACCACGTAAACTTCGGAGGTTTCTGGATCTGATTCCTACTTAGTTATTGTAAAATAAATGGTGCTGAATTTATGTCTGTGTCCGTAACCAGCGCTACCACAGTGGTCTGTGATTTGTGCCCAGCCCACCTGTTGTTGGACTAATGATTTTCGCTGTCATATCAGATGTTGGAACTCATAATTTCTCCCCGAACTGCTTCAAGTGAAACCGAACTATTTCGAGATCTCAACATGAGCGCTAGATGTAAAAATTACAGAAACAGAGAGATAAGGTAATTCTGATAATAATCATATCTTACTATAATGGAGCGAAAAGGTGAACCTGTAAGCACCTTCGTGACTACGTGAGTGAAAATCATGAAACTTTGTGGACTTCCTCAGCTTCTGACGATAGGTTTCGCAGGCGCACCCATTTTGGACGAAATTCTGTGTTTGATATTATTTACTTACGATTTTCTTAGCCGCGAATGAAGGGATGGTTTTTCATTGATCGAGTAGCATGGAAAATTGTGACCGGAAATTTTGTTGTAACTAGGTAGTCACCACACGAACGGTCTCTGTTTTTGTCTCTAGCTAGTAACAATAATATAATAAAAATAATACTAGTCATCATCATCATCATCATCATCCTCATCATAATATAATAATAATAATAATAATAAATCTCCATGTGTAAACGCACTTCATATTACCTGCTCGCTCATTCTAGTATACTGGGTTTTGTCATAGCTAAAATTGAAACTCCGTACGTGGAAAAGTCCAGTATAATTCAGAAGCAATCGTGAACAAGATCATACAAATTTGCCCAGTTCGTTTTGTCTCAGCTTTTGGTGTCAGACGTGAAATTTGGAGTTTAAACGGGACTCATGCACTACTGAGACCGAAAAATAAATCTTGTTTCACAAGTTCGGACGCGTCAATTCTGTCAACTGTCTTGAGTCAAGTGGTGGAAAAAGAGACTTCGCCCACTGAGGCAAAACAGATGCAATCTGTCTCGTCTCAGAGCGCCAGGATCCTGACCGTGTGAATGCACGTGTACGCCAATCACTGGCCTTAGAAACTAAAGAATGCAATATAAACTACAGTACCCCAAGACAGTAGCAACAACACCAAGAAAAAGAAAACAAAATGAAAGACCGGATATTAAAAAGACGCTGTCTCAAGGACAAAGCTGATCTAATCCAGGTAAGCGTGTACCAGAGGGACAGAGGAAAGCCTGGAGGTGCTGATCGATACTCTGTCTACCTTAACCGTGTAGTGACTGGATATAGCTGACCTTTTTTTAAAAAACAAACGTTTTGCACGTTAAAATCCTGGACACCCTGTTAGCAGTCATAAAATGACAGTAAAATGCACACTGGAAGTCTAGAATTTTTCTACAGCGATTGACGTCCATGGCTTCCACGCATTCGCCGCTATGTGGCATTTCGAAATCGGTGCACGCCGACCCAACTAGCTGTCTCATCTTATTGTATCTGGTGTCTTTGTTTGTAACTCGTAACTACCCACAGATTACAACATCCGCATTTTATCTGGAAACCACCTCCACAGCACTATCAGGGCCTGCGGTAACACAGAATTCGTACGGCACTTGCAACGGAATAACAATTTATGTAATACATTTCAATTCAACAGAGACCGAAAACACGATTTTCTACTGTACAACAAACTACCCACGGACTACAACTTCAGCAGTTATCTGGAAACCACCTCCACAGCACCATCAGAGCCTCCGGCTGTTTCAAGGCAACACCGAACTCGTACGGCATTTGCAGTAGAATCACAAGAGCTCTTTACATCCTCTTCGACTGCTGTTGGCTTTGAGAAGCTAATGTGTATGCACTTCATGGGAACGTCTTCAGATAATCTTCAAACATGACGTGGACTTGGCAGAAAACGGAGGCAACATGGACAACGCCAGAAGTTTTTCTGCTTTTGAAATTTGAAAGGAATTGATCAATTGCACGACAAGACTCCCTGGAATAATGGCACTGAGGCAAGGAGTTGATATTTGATGTTTGAATGATAATCTTAATTGTATACAAATATACGAGTGCCTGCAAATAGTACAATAACTTTTGGTTCCCTTAGTTTCACATTTTTCAAATGGAGTGCAGTTTTAAGATTTAAATTGTCCTCAGGCTAGTGATAATAACGTTCTATTTAACAAGAAGAAAATTTACATGCATGCTCCGTCATGCTTTGTTCTGCTGGAAAAAGAGAAATGCTATGATGTAATGTTCCATTTACGTCACTGAAATTGGGGTAAACACCGTCATGCCAGGTGCCACTGGGAAAGAGCGCGTTTTGACGCAAATTCAAACAAGCTCAATGGCGTAGAAATGGTGGCATTGGGAGCTCAGGCGCGAGGGGAAGGGGGTCGGCGAGGGCAGCGCTCCCTCTCTTCCCCCTTGTCGCGCAGCTGGAAAGCAAATTAAGTTATGTGGGACACTCAAAACATACAGTGCCTTCTCTCTCTCTCTCTCTCTCTCTCTCTCTCTCTCGCTCTCTCTCTCTCCCTCTCTCTCTCTCTCTCACACATTCTCTCTGTCCCGGAGTCTTAGAAGACCGTTCGGACGCCACAGAAGATTTCGCAACCAGCTTCCTCTATTCCTCCCGGTTCTCAGACGCTCTTGGGAAGTTCCTGAGTGTGAGGCCAGTCCATTTATTGATGTTGTCCTCCCAATGCTTTCTCTGTCTTCCTCTCCTTCTACATCCTCGCACTGTTCCTCGTAGAATGGTTTTAATGGCAAGCTCGGTTGATCTTGATACGTGACCACACCATCTCAATTTCTTTCTTTTCACTGTGGACAACAGGTCTTGGTATGGTTCAATGGCTTGCCTTGCTCTGATCTGGACCTCCATTGCTGTCAGGAGCTCTTAACCCTCGCTACGCTGTTGCCCTAACCCGCTGTTTTATATCCTTTTTTTTTTTGTTTGGCTTTTCTCTGCTCACACAATGTGTGTAGCTTTTTTTTGTTTGGCTTTTCTCTGCTCACACAATGTGTGTAGCTTTTTTTTTGTTTGGCTTTTCTTCTGTGAGCATGGAACCTGAGAGAGTTGCATGCACATAAAGGCTATGAAAAGCAGCATTTGTACAAAGAAAATGCACATCTACGAATGTGACCAATTTGATTTTTGTTACAGGATGATTTTAAGGAACACACCCAAACCATATTTACATTTTCCCTATGGAACATGCAAAGAAACTTCATTCAGAGACGAGTTAGGATTTTCATTTCATGAATGAACACATCGAAACCATGGCTAGATTTTCCCAATGGGATACGTAATGAAAGTTCATGTACAGGCCAACGAAGATTTTTATTTCATTTCATGGCTTAATAATCTCAAAATTACTCCAAGCCTATTTGCTGTACCTGGGCTGTCCTATCAAGATTGAATGGAAGGTGACAGGAAAACCGATCTTAATCAGGCCCATTTAGTGGCAGAATCTGTGGCCCATATGTAATTATACCAATTATTGTGTGTTAATTATGAACACAATATAGATCACAATTAATGTTACGTTTCTGGCATCTTCACCTGAACATTGTTTCGTATATAGATTCTGTTTTCTGCTTTGCTCCAACATCAGTAAAAAGCATCGACAATATTACCCATCGGCAATCATTAACACATTCATAGTGATGTTCATTCATAGTGATGTTCATTCATAGTGATGTTCATTCATAGTGATGTCTGTGTCAAGGGTCACCCTCCCACCTTTGCTACCCCTTTTTTTGCTATTTGAAAAGATCCCAACTCGTCCCAGAGCCGAACTATGAAACTGCAGTAACCGAAAACAATAAACACGTGAAAGAGACCGGTGAAGAAGAAGATCCCTGCCTAGTGGGATCAAATGAAATCCAATGGAATGCAAAATTTAAAAAAAAAATGCAATGAAATAAAATAATTTGAAATAAAATAATGAAAATAGTATAATATCCACCATTCCCCATGCCCATCCTCCCAGCATCAATCATAATATTGCTCCCATGCCCTCTCCTCCAGCCCGACTCCCATTGCCATTTCTGTACTCGTAATTTTTTTTTTTAGCCCGTTTCTTCAAACAAAAAACACGCCAAATCATGAGGTTTGACGCCTAACGAGCTGATCTGAATTGCCAGGAATTATTGGCCACACAGATTTTGGAGTCAAACCTGGCCAGTCAAACGTGGCTGTGACTCAAGACTTTAAAACATGACAAACTTAGGGGCGACCACATTTACAAATATCAATTTAATAATACTGAATTCGACAGCCTTTAAAACCTGAAGCTCGACCGCGCAATGTTAATGATATTGTCTCAGTGTATGCACGTCATGACGGATGACATAGTAATTTTAATGTCTGCCAAACAGCAACAACAACGACAAAAAAAAAAAAAAAGCTTGTCATCATTAAAATTCATGCATCGTCCAGTTACAACTGTTCTTCACCCACTAATTAGAATGATGGGTGCTTCTCAATGGTAACATTGGAATGACGTCATTTCAAGCCGACTTCACAACGAACTCGCATTTGAATTTTTATAGCAATATCAAGAGATTTGAGAGAAAACATTGCCAGATTTACAATAACATCAATAGCCAAAACAAAACAAAAAAAATAAAAACAACAACCCCCAACCTTAGTTCTTGTTTGTTCCAACTCTGCTTTTTCCACAACTGAGAAATTCTGCGATAGTTGTTTGCGGCTTCGGTCTTATGATAAGGAGTTAGAATAAATCGGAACTGTGAAAGCCTGATAAATACCACAACTCATTTTAAACAAATGTAAAACTGTGCATTTGTTATACTCTACATACTAAAAGATCTCCAATTTTTCAAAAACGGAGATACGACAAACACGAACCAAGGTCGCCAACGAAGCTAATTCTTTGACTTATAAAAACAGTACAGGAATTTTACTGTGTATTCAAGTGTTTCAGAAAATGTGCAGCAAGCTGATGCATTGAACTCAGCATGCATCAGACTCACACACTCTTAAGAAAGACACTGAATAAATCTTGCCAAAATAAAATATTTATAAAAAACAACAACAACAAAAAACCTTCAGAACACACAAAAATACATCGATGAATGTAATCCAAGCAAGGATATTTCTTATCTTATTATATATCAAAAGCCAGCAAACCAACGTTATGTCTGTTGCAAATGATGCGAAAACATAATCTGGCATTAAAACGGAGTTATCAAGCTGGCAATCAGGCATAGAACATTGAAGAAGTTGAGCGGGTAAACGGTGGTTAAGAAAGCCAAAATAAAACAAAAAGATACGGAATTCTATTTCTAATGGTTTTACCTAGAGAAAAATATATATAAAAAGCGTTCTTTGTTGTCTTTTTTAACTGTCGTGTCTTATCTTCCTTTGAATCATTTCCCAAGCAATTCGGAAGAGGTAATAAATCTACTGCTGTACGTACGTCACACCTCGGAAAGTGACTTTTTTTTCAAGGTTAGCCGGAAAGTGTTGGGATGTTCACCTGTTGTATCTGCCCTCTTAACCATTCTATACTTGTTCTGATTGTTCTGATTTCAGTGGTGGGCTAATTATGCACACACATGCATACCTACACACATACAAACACGCACATAGTACATGCATATCCCTGGACACACACATACTCGTAATAAATATACAGAAGAGTGAGAAATTAGAGAATTGCCTGGCCAAATGCGACTAACTCACCTCCTCCACCCTCCATACCCACCCCCACCCCCAAACCGCCTCCCCAAACCATAAAAAACGATTAACTAGTACTTTGTGAACTCAACAATCGTAGGAAATTCAAGTGGAGGATACGATATTGTGGAGGTCACAAGATACACACAGCTCTGTCATCTAACACCATCAATCAGTCATTTCTCTTTCCCTGTCAAAACAGTCGTTGCTTCTCTGTAGTGTTACAAACGGACGTAGGGAATTTGGTCATCGCTACTTTACCTTTGACATCCAACAGTTCTCAGCCGGGCCGTATCCGACAATAATATAATAATTTTATAAATTAACTGGATGAGGTTCCCGGCATTATACGGGATAAACCTGTGAACCCACCCTTTTCTCGTTCTCTCTCTTTTTTGTCTAGAAACTTCCCATATTCTACAGTTTTACTCCAGATTTCGTGCGCAGCAGAGCACTATGCACTCAGCTCTGGTAGGGAAATTGTGCGCACCTAATTGAACGCGTATTAATACCGTTTCCGTTGCCGTGGGCTTAATACAGGGAGCCAAAACAAAGATCATTGTATTTTTACATTTTTACAAATTTTTATTTAAAAATACCTTAAACTTGAATCAACACAATCGGTCGATACAAAAGCGATTGGGCTGGATTAGTGGACACTTATGAAAATTAAGATTATAATTGTTGAAACCGTCATTTAGGCTGTAGCGTGGAGCAAAAAAAAAAAAAAATGGGCCAAAATTGCAACACAGTGAATTACTCCTGTCACTGTTTTGAACTATAATAAGATGCAAGGTTTTAGAAGTCCTGCTCCACAGGCATGTGTTAACAGAGCACAAACACTCTAAAAACTACCGGATTTAGGCAAGACCATAATGCTGATCCCGTGTGGTAGGAATGGAAAGGAGAGAGGTTTACACCAGTTGTCATTGAATTGGAAAACAACAACAACAAAATCGAATGAATCTGATACTCTGAAAACAGCCGGTCCCTTCACTCAGACAGCAGTTTTGATTGGCTGTTGTTACAAGAGACCGTAGTCAAATTACAAAGCCAAAAATAGAGAGAAAGCTGTGTCCGTTAGTCAATTATAGCTTACTGTGTCAAATACCACTGTCCCCTAACAAGAGCAACTGACCAGCTACATATTACAATGTAAAATATTACAATCCCTTAAAACCAGCCTTTTGATTAGCCCAGGCCTTACCTCCGGCCTTGGTGCTTCACCTCACTTACAGCAAGGAAATCACCACAGCAGGGGGACATGTTGTGCTTTTTCATTGCCAGAACAAAACTGTGATCGATTGACTTCAGCAACCTGATTTGTAAATAATTCACAATTATTTTGCACGTCGACCGAAGGTCGCCTTCAGTTAGACTTCCCGCACGGCTCCTGCACATCGCAACCTGAGTTCTTGTTTGTTCTATCTCCATTTTTCTGAAATTTGGCGATCTTTTAGTGCGCACAAGAGGTCTAACAAATGCACAATTTGACACTTGCGTTGTGGCATTTACCAAGTGACTTCACAGTTCCGATTTATTCTAACTCCTTACCTTAACCCTCTAGAGCCCAGTGTGCCATATGTATTTGAAATGGGTCATCTGGGGCCAAAATCCTCTAAATTTGATACATATACACTTACTCTTCCAATTATATTATCAGATAAATTTTCCAACTAAATATTTATATTTTTACAATGTTCTAACTATTTAAAAAAAGGTCAGGAAAACCATTTCAGAAGTTCTGGAATTGGCCATTTTCGTCTGGGCACCAGAGGGTTAATAGGCCTACATAAATAATACTGAATAATATCTTAAAACGTTTAACGTGGAAGTTTTAAATAAGCTGTGCAAAAAGTGGAGTTGCAACAAACATGAACTAAGGTCGCCATGTCTTGTATCAGTCTCGCCAGTTGGCGGAGTCCGGTCAAACTCCACGGTATACATAAAATATCACACTTAAACTGAGGCAAAACAAGACCTGATTCAATGAACCATCAGCACACCATACACACACGCACATAGTACATCCATACCCACAGAAACACATTCGTAATAAACATACAAACACTGACAATGAGAAATCAGAGAGTTACCTGGCCAAATGTGACTAACCCTCCTCCCCCCTCCCCCCCCCCCTTTTCAAACCATAAAAAATGATTTACTGTTACTTTGTAATATAACTTTGCTTAGTTTAAACAATGGCACAGAATATGAACCTGCACACAACATGATGCGCATCACACCAGAACATCCAGACAGTGACGTCAAATCTTGCATGTGCCAACTGATGCTAATTGATGCGCACATTTTCGTACTCGCAAAACGAATTAACTTTGATGGGGGTTTGAGCAAGAAGGAAGAGCGTGAGGGTGGCACACAAAGAGTTCTTTGAGCACTTTTGAGCAGATTTCATCCAATACTGGCATGAGACACGCAGGTTGGGGGAAAAAAACCCACCTCAGCTAGCATTCTCTGGGTGAAACTGCAAAAATGTGCTAATTATGAAGTGGATGTTATCGTTGAACCTTAGAGGATGCGGAAGCTGAACTTCATTATTTTGCTATTTCACGTCCATGAATTGACGCCATTATTTGGTGAGGTGAAGGTGTAAGCAGAGAGGGGTTAGGGGAGGACGTGTATGGGGGAAGCGGTGGTGACGGAGGTACCCAGCTAAAATAAATTTCAGTCCATTGAGTTTCAACACCCAGTGCCACTTTGTCGCTCGGATACCAAACTGTCAATAAAGCACGGGTGTATGTATTTTACTCCCACCGCTACAAAACTCTTGACTGTTTGGACAGTCAACAGTTAGCCACGGCAATAGGAATAAATCTCGCTCTAGCACGACAGGAAACTCTTGAACAGTGTAGCTCAGTGGTTCTCAACCTTTTCTGTCCCATGCCCCTCTTTAACTTTCCATAAAAAAACATACTCCTCACCATGACCGGACTAAGTTAATAAACAGTGACATTTAAACAATATTTATGTTTTCAGTATTTACACATTCAAAAGGAGTTTTAATGCTTCATTGTCAAAGAAAACTGTTCAGTTCCGAGATCAAAAGATAACCTGACCACCTGTGGAAACCAGCCTTATCGCTATGCTATACTGCTATGAAACTTACCGTTTTTTCCATAGTTCCGTTTATTCCATTACATTTAAGCAGATGTTTCGCTCATTTTCCATACTGTGCAGTTTTGAGTGAGAAACATTTTAATAAAATTTTATTTCAAGTTTTATTCACTTACAACAGTTTACCTGTACAATTAAGTTAAAATAGCTATGAAGTTAAGATGTCTATGAAAAATCCCTAGGTGCGCCTGATTCTGAAGTCCCACATCCCACAAAAAACATTGCCACGTTCGCTCCACAGAAGCCCCATCTTGAGAAACACTGATTTAGCCACTAATAAATCCGATGGCATCATCACGTATTTCTGTCAAAAGGCGCTAAATGCCTCTACAGCACAACTTTGCCTGGACATACAAATGCAACAGTAAATTTCGCCCATTAACTCGTGACATTCCTGAAGTATTCACATCAACACACTGAACAAAGGAAGACCCAGGATAACCTAGAGGACCTTGCTCAATGTCTACATTTAGTTCCAGATACGTTAAATACATATATACCGAGGATTACCAAGAATTAGTAGAATGTGGTATGTCCAGTTTTATTCATTGCTCTTAAATGCCTGTTGATATCCAAGACACAAGGTGTGTGTGACTTTATTTCCCTAACCCAATAAATTATTCATGTAATCGTGTTGAAGTTATTGCAATTATTTGAATGTTCAGTACGGTTACAAATTTCAAACTCGTTTTTCTTCAATTTGACTGCTTGGGACATATAACAGTCATTCTGATTGCCAACCCTCGATTTATAAAATATGTACAAATGGTTTAATGCAAGAGACCCTTAGGGTTGAATAAACTGAATTTTTTGATGCAACAGTCAGGTGATAGCAATTCCGTACCCATAGCAGTATAGATAAATCAGACGCCAGCTGCTACATCAACAAAATTAATTAATTTGATAAAGAACATTTTGGCGCTCATTCATAATGCCTGAATATTAAATAAAATAATAATACTGATTTTGTTAGGACAGGAAAAACATAATGTTGCAAATTCCTAAAATTATAAAGAACAAAGGTGCAGCCTCAAGTTGATAAAATTGTGGTTTTTAACAGCACTCACTTGTGGGCGCTGACTATGGGGACATGCTTCGCCTCAGATATAGCTCCATTCCGCTCAAAAGATTTAATGGCCTTTAAAACGAGTCACCCACGCATTGCACAGCCCTACATCATACTTCCTCTCCAGGTCACAGACAGAGCGCATTGCGTCTCTCATTAATTGAATGAGAAATGACTTGAAAGATTAAAGACTTCCATGCCACCCACACACACTCATCCCTCAGGTAATTCACAGACAAGATAGCCGACATCGCTAACCGGTTTGCCGGCTGATTGTCCCGACAGCACCCAGGGTTGACCCCGAGATTAGAGAAATTTCAATCTTCATTTTTTGTCGGAATGATAAAGATTAAAAAATTAAAAAATTGTAGGAATCGTGGCAGACTGAAGAACAATCTAGGGGAGTTGGCATGTTGTGAGCATATGTGGGTGGGGGGAGTAGGAGGAGAGGATGCAGTCAAGATGTTGCATTGTTAATGGGGCCTGGCTATCGTTGGCTGGAGGGAATTAGGGCGTGGGAGAGGGAGGGAAATATGAGTGTTTTGTCACTGTGGATGAGCAAGTGGGAGGGTGGAATATTGTGAGAGGTTGGAGGTGAGATAGGTGCTTGCGTTGGCGTCTGGGTAGGGGTAGGGGTAGGGGTGGGAGGGGGAAGGTAGGCTGGCGGGTTTGATGAAAAATTGGAACATTTAGATGCAAGTAAATTGCTGAATTTTACAGTCAATGAAGAAAGAGAGAGAGAGAGAGCAAGAGAGAGAGAGAGAGAGAGAGAGAGAGAGAGAGAGAGAGAGAGAGAGAGAGAGAGAGAGAGAGAGAGGAGGGCAGATCCGGAAAATGTAATCAAAAGGGTGTGTGTATTTTTGTAGGTACTTTAAAAAAATTGTAATTGACAAAAAGGCTGCCATTATCTGCCAACATTATCGGCAGATACTACCCGGGTTTATCCGCCAGTATTGGTATTCACTAAATGCACACACACACACACATTCACACACAGAATGACAGAAAATGGAGTTGTTCCCTTTTTTGTGGTTGGATTAAAAAAAAAAGATGCATTTAAAAAATTGAATCCTAATAAAAAGGACCTATAAAAAAAACAACAAACAAATACCCAGCTGAGAATCGAACCACTTTCATCCGATTGGCAGGCGGAGATGCCAACCACTACGCTATTGCGGACCCTGTATAATTATGAAGGAATTTTTCCCACATAAACATCCCTAAACCAATTATCGGCGGATAAACACTTTGTTGACAAAATATTGTAACAGAAACATACAACACGGAAAATCTGGGGATCCTAGCAAGGCTTGAAGCAAAGTAAAACTATGGAGAAAAGACAAGGTTGTAATTCGTCGCTTTGATGCAAGACTCCTGTAACTGACATTTCGAAAATTTTACAGGAGAGCCAAAAAACTGATTTTCTTTGGCTTATGTAATATTGTAAAGACAATGAACCTGATTATTGCAATATCATTATTTATAAGAATTGAGCTACGAGCTTTTGACACAAGGTGCGCTATTGATTTTCAGACTCAAAGAATTAAAAAAGTGATTTTGGCCAAAAATGTAAGTTACAGGAGTCTTGCACCATAGCGACGGTATGTAGCAAAGCCTCTCGTAAGAACTGATACAGAAAAGGTGCACTAAAACGCTCTTTTCCTTTGCATTTCATCGTATTGATTCTGTATTATTAATCTTACACTATATTTTGCAACAGGAAACTTTTTTCATTTTGCCACATTTCTGTACTGTATAGAAATATCATTTCTGTTTGTTCCTTAACCTGTTTGTTTGTTTCTGTGGCATGAGATTAGTGAAAGAAGACAAAAGTTCAACAATTAGCACTGAGAGCTGTTTACTGGGATTATTTTACTGCTCATAATAAGGTGGCTTTGTAGCTTGTAGGGAGAAGGTAATGGAACAGAGAGACCTAGAGAGAAAGACAGATACACACACAGAGAAAAAGACGGACTGAAACACATCCACTCGTTCGAGGACGGAAATAAACAGAGAAGAGCAAGGGACAGACAGACGGAGAGAGAGAGAGAGAGAGAGAGAGAGAGAGAGAGAGAGAAGGAGAGAGGGAGAGAAAGTGAGAAGGAGAGAAAGAGAGATTTGCTTGATCAAAATAGCTTGTTTGTTTGCCTACTAAGACAACAGATTAGTGAAAGAAAACAGAACTGGAACCATTAGCATTAAGAGTATTTATCGAGGTTATTTTATTGCTTACAATCACAAGGTACCCTTGCGGTCTTATACCATGCGCCATATGCATGATCCTAACTAAGCCTGTTTATTTTCTGTGCCAGAAAATTACTGACAACTCTAATCATGAGCATAAAGAGCTGTTAACAGAGTTAATTTTCTTCCTCATAATCTCGAGGTACTTTTCAAGAAAGATACAGAAGATCGTTTTTGCCCTCGGCAATTCGCCTCTACAAGACGCTATAGCTAGATGTGTGCTATAGATGACTAATTAGGTTCCATACCGTACTACTTCATGTAATAAGTCTGTTTATTGAGTTATGACATGTCTATGTAATGATGCGTCAGATGTGAGCACCGTGTTTGTACTCTTAAACGCACTGTCAAAGTGAAGTTTCCTCAATGGAAAATTAAGTTGTTCTTATCTTATCTTTTGTAGTATATTTGTATCAACGCCTTTTTTTTTTTTTTGTCTTTTCTTTTGCTGTGGCAGGAAATTCGTCAAAAAAGACAGAAGTTGAACTGTTAGCGGTAAGAGCTATTTGCTAAAATAAACGAAATATCATAAAAACCACAGAAAAACTGTGGGATCGCAGCAGGGCTATAAGCAAAGTCAAAATTGGGTAAAAAGAAAAAGTTGTATGTAGCGAAACCCCGTGTGAGAAATAAAACCCAAACGATACAGTGTAAACTAAAGGGAAGACAGAAAATACAAGTCTTCTCTTTAGTTTGCTTTATATCGTTTGGGTTTTATTTCTCACGCAGTGTTTCGCTACATACAACTTTTTCCTTTTGCTGAAATTAATATCTTATTTCTTTCAACCATAAAGTTTTTTGTTTTTTTTTGGTAGTGATTGTCAACATTGACATACGGTAATCTATTTTTTTTTCAAGCATATAATTTTTATGTCCGTTTTCCATGGCAGAGGATTTAGTTGAAGAAAGTACAAACTGTTGGCATTTAGAGCTGTTTACTGAGGTTAATATTTTATGTCTTTCAACTACAAAGTACTTTTTGTACTGTATGTCGATTATGTCTGATTATTTACAAGGCCTTGGCTGTGTCTACGTCATAATGACAGAGGGTTTAGTACAAGAAAATAGAGAGTTTTATTGGCCATTAAGAGCTGTTTATTGAGGTAATATTTTTATTTCCTTCAATTACAAAGAACTGTTTATAATGTTTGTCAATATTTCTGTTTGTTTACAAACCGATGTGTCTGTTTCAAATGGCAAAGGATTTAGTATTTAAAAAGAGGTATTAGTATTAAGAGATATTACCCAGGTACTCAAGAGACTTTTCGGGATATTTCATTACTCACAAGAAAGTGCTCTTCCCAGAGAGTTATAGGAGTTGTGTTACAGCCTTGGGCGAAATATCCACTATGAGTAAGGGCCTCCATCCCTCTGTTTTACCCAGATTTCTGAATAATGCACATGTCCTTGAGAGACGCAGCACGATTACTAAGAACTTTTAATTCCTGGCTGCAAAGATAGTGTGGGACACTGATTCTACAACCTGGGGACAATATACTGGGGAGGGGGGGGGGGTATAAAAAAGTAATCATCCATTCAACAAAGTTTCCGTCCATTCTCTGGCCATGTTCATTCACCCACTTTCTCATTCATTTCTTCATTCATGTATTAGTCCAATTAACTCACTCATTCAGTCCATTCTCTCACCCTGTCGCACAAACACACTTTCACACACACACACACTCACACACACACCACACACACATACACACACACACAGATAATTATGATAATTTTTACCCACATTAATTATTGGATTTCTTGAGATCTTGTACATTATTATAAATAAGCTTAAGACCCCACCTCAATCTGCTCCAGGGGTTGGGGTGAGGGTTAAACTTGTTGAGCCTAGATTTGCACACACATTTAATTTATGATCAACTAATCATAAATATGTTAAATACCATTATTATACACTACTATCGTTGTTACGGTTATTTTGGAACTAAACTAATAATGTTAAATATAATATTATAGTCTTCTTACACTTCCATCTATGTCGGTTGCTTCATTATGAAAGAGGTGTGAACTCAAATTACCGAACAGAACAAGGTAGGGGGTAAACATACTTTTGAAAAAGTTAGCCACAGGTGAACGGGACGAAAAAGGTTGGGAATCCTTGGTGTAGGCGTTTGTGTATGTGTGGGTATGTGAGGGTGTCTGTGTGTCTCTGTCGTGTTGGCTTGTCAGTGGATTGATTGTACTAAACCTTTTGTTATGAAATGGAAGAGCGGGGATTATGATTTCTTCCGGGTATTAATATTGAATTTGTATGAAGCATCGGTGGTAAATATTTGAAATTATGGGTTGTGTTGTGGTTTTATATGGTTTCTTAGTTGTATTTGTGCCTGTATGTGTGTGTTTAGAGGTGTATGTTTGTATGATTGATTCGTGTGTGTGTGTATGTGTGGCGCGCCTTCCTGTGTGTTCGCTTACGCGTGTGCGTGTGGCGCGCCTTTCTATGTTTGCTTATGTGTGTGTGTGTGAGAGAGAGAGAGAAACAGACAGAGGAAGAGGAGGGAGAGAAGAGAGAGAGAGAGAGAGAGAGAGAGAGAGAGAGAAAGAGAGAGAGAGAGAGAGAGAGAGCGAGATGGAATAATCAAAGTGAAAGGGAGAGACTGGGTTAGATTTAAACTTACAATAATGCAAGATCTCAGAGAATCCATTAATCAAAATGAGTAAACATAATAATGAGTTGTATGAGTGGGTACGTGTATGGTATGAACGTGCATTACGCGGCTGTGGGTTTGTTTGTGTTTATGTCACAGAGTGAGAGTAATCGGGTGCATGAGAGAGTGAAAGAATTGATCAGTTAATCCCTGATTGAAGGAATGAGTGAGAGGGTGGATGAACATGCGAGAGAGTGAATGAATATTACGCTGAGTGAATGATTAAATTTTGAATGAATGAATGGGAGGGGGTGGTCGCTGAGGTAGAGGGTGTGCGGGTGACCGGGTGAGTTAATGAGAGTATGATTCGGTGAATGGATGAATTCGTGAATGGATGTGAGTGAAAAAATGAGTGAATGTGTGGAAAAAAGTGAATTAAGAGCCAATGCATAATTGATTTGATGCATGAATGAGTGAATGTTATGTAACTCTCACTGCTCTGTCTCTCTCTCATTCTCGTTCTCTCTCTCTCTCTCTCTCATTCTTTCTCTCTTTCATTCCCTCTCTCTCTCGTTCTCTCATTCTCTCTCCCTTCCTCTCGCATTTTCTTTCTTTCTCTCTCTTCTGCCCCTCTCCCCCTGTCTCTCTCTCTCTCTCTCTATCTCTTTCTCTTCTCTCTCTGCCAACCTCTGTCCGCGCGAACACGTGTGTGTGCGTGTCAGTGTCTCTCTCGCTGTCTCTGGCCGTCTGTGTCACTGTTCGTTTCTTTCCCTCTCTGCCTCTGTGTAACTCTTTTCCCCTCTCCCCCTTTCTCTCTCTGCCTCTGTGTCTGCCTGTCTGTCCATCAATGTCTTCTTGTCTGTCGGTCCGTCTGTCTATCCTCCTCTCTCCCTGTGTATATCTGTGTGTGTATGTTGGTGTGTTTGTGTCTGTGTTCATGAACGTGTGGTCTTTGAAGTAAATGATTTGATTTTAAGCGCTAGACAATGGTGTTAAACATAATTATGCAACGCCCTCGCCTATTTAGAAGAGCATGCAATCGAGGGCAGACAGAAAATTAAAATAATCTGAGATAAGCCTGGGCACTTTCCCAGATACGCCCTTTTTATCGCATTCCTGATCGCGTAATCATACGCGTTACTGAGCAGCTGTTGGTAGTTTTTCAGGAACATTTAATTAAATTCTAATTTCTCTCTGATTTACTGATTTTCACCACAATTTAACATACTTTTTTTTTCAACACTTATAGAGAACATGTTCTCTTGTAAAGTTTTGCACTTAAATTGTCTAAAGTTGCCTTGTTCAAAATTTTTGAGATATTTGCGAACAAATCAACAACACAACGGGTTCAAAACATTCAGATAAATGCAACATTGTAAATATTTAATAAAATACATTTTTTTTGGTTGTAAATTTGGGAGTGTATCAGAAATAGACAATTAGGTACAAAGCGACATATCGCGACCTCAGTTCTTGTTTGTTTACATCTCCATTTTCTGAAAAAACTGGAGATCTTATGTAGCAGGGATATTGCAGAATGATGTATACAGTGACATTTGTTTAAAATGATTTTTCACAGTTCCGATTTGTTCTAACTCCATGTCATATTACTACAGCCTCAAACGTTTAACGTCGAATTTCTCACTTGTGCCAAAAGTTGAGTTGGAACAAACAAGAATTGAGGTCACCCTGTATCTAAGGCACAGTTTCTCAGAATGAGGCGGACGATCCACCGGTACGGTAGGGTGTGGCAATATTTTTGGTGGGGCCTGGGACTTCAGACAGGGGCGTGGGGGTTTTTCATAGAAATCTTAATTTCATAGTGTATTTTAACTTAGATGTATACAGATAAACTGTTAGTATATAGTCGATTATGTCTGTTGGCGGTTTCATGTTTAGGAACCTTTACAGATGCACGACTTCAATGGTTTTGCGTAATCTAGCCGGGTTACATTAATTTTGTCCGATAATGATGAGACGTACGTTTGTCGCGGGGGCGGGGGTGGGAGGGAGGGGGGGGGGTGGGGTCATTGAAGTGGGGTGTGGGGTAAAAAAACAAAAACAAAAAAAAAACACTGGACTCTAAGGGGTAGGCAACATAGATCCCCTATCCAAAAGTGTTTGAATCTCACCAATGCACGACATCCCGTTCAAATTCCATTGGCGACAAAACAGAAGCAAAAAGGACTTGAGACGTTGCGATCTGGGCCTTATACATTTATTCATTTGGCAAAATTCTTCCTTATTATTTTTTCAGACTTGCTCCCTTTTTTTTTTTTTAATCCCCAGGCAGATTACATTGCTTAGCGCTCGAAAGCTGGCATGTTTTTGGTTTTTTTTAATTTTCATTTCGTGAGAATTTCTCTTGGGGCTTTGCGATAAAAATGATTTCTCCCCAATTCAGCCGTGTATATTCCTGCAGTATTTCTCTCAATTACTGACTGAACCAAGGTTTTGCACAATTCTCTCCATCTCCAGGTGACAACAGATAGTCCGCACACATCTTGATCTCATTAGATCTTTCTGATTAGTGTTTATCTTGATGCGTGTCTCTGTAACCTTGACATGTCTTCTGTCTTTCTTTCTGCTCTCCCCCCCCCCCCTTTGCTTATTCTATTCCCACATCCAGGCAGGGGCGTTCAGAAAGAGGGGCAGATAGAGCGACGGCCCTGGGCATCCATTTCATTGGGCATCCAGTGAAAGGGTGAAATTAAAATTAAGGTTTTTGAAATATGAAATTATCGCTGCCAATATTTTCCTGTCTAACATACTACGCCCTATAGGCAGAATGCGCATAATCCGCCATCTTTAGTGTCCAGACCCAGGCATTACCATAGCCATTGTAGCACTGATTTTGATACGTTGGCTGATTTGCATTGCGAGCCAGGAACCAGCTGTCAACAAGCTAAAAGTAGGTCGCTACAGTAAACAATTACACGCGTGTACATGTTCAATGGGAGCCGTTCGTTCCATTCTCTCACTCCCTTTTCCTTGTTTACACAGACAGTAGGGAATCTGACCAGCTTGGATCCATCCTCTCCACCCCTGTGATAACAATAAAACTACAATGCAACAAGCAGGCATTTTAACCGCTTAGACATATCTCGAAGTTACATTAATCAGCTGATCTACCGGCCATCTTTAGTGGCGGAAGAACAAAACAAAACAATCTGTCGTCATGCGCATTCTACCTATACTTGAGTCTTGGAGCATACAGTAAAATAGTTGGCCCCGGGCATCATCAAACCTCTGCACGCCGCTGCATCCACGACCCCCCAAAAAAAGTACAAATCTATTAAACCCAGAGAAGAGCGGGCTTAGCAATACAAAGCCAGCTTAGGGCCAGGTAGTTGTACACGGTAGATGGAAGTTAAGTTAGTTCTACTGCATAGAAAGATAGATAAACACCAACCACATAATTATATCAGTAATTATAAAAGTAATTGTTATTAACTACTAGGATGGGAGCGGGCGAGGAATGGTGAGAGAAAACATTACTTTTGTTACGCCTTACAGCATTATGACCAACATTTATGATACCCAAGAGACAGGTTATGTGTTACGTGGACAAGAATCATCTCGCCAAATTCCGTTCATCGTCTTGCGTGCGTATCATTAATGTCAGCAGTGCGCACTTCATCCCTTCGTGGTACTTTAATATAATGCTTAATAACAACGCATACGCTCACAGCCTGAGGACATATCGAGGGCCCGCGTGGTAAATTATCGTAACTCGGCTTTTTTTTTTTTTTGGTCTTAAATTGAGATATTTGGTGTGATCATACCCCCTGAAGCCTTGCAAGTTCCGTTATAACCAACACACAGAATACCGAGACGAACCATTCCTTCTCCCCCTATAATGTGTCCACAAATTGCGCGCGTATAAATACGGTGAGTATATACTACTCTCTTTCCTTCAATTATGAAGAGGTGTGATGCAAATTGTGACACTGTTGACATCGATGATACGCGCGCAAGTAGACGGACGGAATATGGCGAATTGATTTGTGTCGGTATCCAGTGTTTCGAGTTATAAGTTGGGAGTTAAATTCTTGGAAACTGAGGGTTAAATAAACTTTTTTTTAAAAATGTGGTAACTATTAAGTCTGCTGAAGAAATTTGTTGAGATTTTTTTTTTTTTTTGCTTCCCCTGAAAAATCTGTAAAAACCCAGTTACAACACTTTACCACTCGGCACTCAATATATCGTGAGAGATGGAATGCTTCTTCTTGGTATCCCGGTCTCGGGTGAAACCTGCCGCCCAAAGGAAAAACAACGTAACTGACAACATAGCCTTTTTTTCTACTTCATTGCCTCTGATTACGAATAGTCACTTACACTGGTTTGCTGTCATACTAGAAACTACTATTTCGGTAGCAGATACGTTTTTCTGCCTTTGACATGAAAGAACGGTGCGAGACAAGTTCATAGAAACAATAAAGTAGAAAAAAAGCCATGCTATCAGTTACGTCGTTTTTCCTTGGGGCCACAGAAACATCCCTGTACATTACTAGAATTCGGTAGCAGATACGTCTATCTGCCTTTGACATACAAGAATTGTGTGAGACCAGTTCATAGGAACAAAAAAGTAGAAAAAGATCATTCTGTCAGTTACGTCAATTTTCCTTGGAGCGGCAGAAACATCCCTGTACATTACTAGAATTTTCAAGGCCTGATGACGTCATACGTCAGTATCATAAATCAGTGACTTGTGCTGGGCTTACAGAATGTGTGGCGTATTTAATTGTTCTGCTCGCAGCTTACATCTGGAATGTGGCAAATTTTCCCCAGACATTTTGCTATGTGTTGTTAAACAGTCTTGTCATATAAAAAAAATTAATGTTATTTTTTACTGTGAGGGTCATGACCATGTCAAAATCATGTTATCGGTATCGCCCGAGATAGACCTACTCAAAAGGTGGCATGACCCAGCAGGGATTAGAGATGGAACAACTATATATAGGTTTAATTACATGTTCAAAATCGGCATACGCGAAAAAAAAAAAAAGAAAAAAAAAAGGAAAGTGTACTCAAGGTCAAGGACATGACGTCATGGAAAAAATATGGCGGCAAGCGCTTCAAGACAATAATTATTTTGCCTCGCGGGGGAACTCGCTCTGCTCTTTGCTGGGTCAGGCAAGGGTTAGAATCGGAAAGTAAGTGTGAGTCGAGTCGAGTCGAGTTCTGGTGGAAAGATGGAGGGAGGAGTGGGGAGACAGAGAAGTGGGGGGGGGGTGGGATAATAGGGAGACAGACTTGAGGGGTGGGGGGAGCGAGCAGATAACTTGGAATGAGGATGAAGTGGAGGAGATAAGACTATCAAAAAAAAAAAAAGACAGAGGGGAGGGAGATAATGGAGAGAAAGGCTGAAGAGAGAGGGACTAACTGGGTATAAGGATGAATAAGAGAAGGTAAGAAGAAAAACAAAAAAAAAGGTAAAGAGAGAAGAGATAAGAGGGGGAAACTACTGAATAGGATGACAAATAAGACGGACAGAAAAAAAAAAAAGTGGGGGAGGAGATGAAGATGAGGAGAGATGTCATGCCTGACAGCTGATTAGTAGGAGAGATAAGATGTCCAAAACCTGGAGAGAAAGAGAAATAACGATGCCCAAGACCTGAATAGTAGGGATTTCAGATGCCCCAAACCTGAACAGTAGGAAAGTTAATATGCCCCAAACCTGAACAGTAGGAAAGTTAATATGCCCCAAACCTGAATAGTAGGAAAGTTACAATGCCAAAAATCTGAAACGTAGGAGAGTTACAATGCCCCAAACCTGAATAGTAGGAGACATAGATGTCAAAGAGCTGAATAGAGGAGAGACAAGACGCAAAAAAAAAGAAAAGAAAAAAGAAAAGCTGAATAGAACGAGAGATAAATACCCAAAAACCTGAATAATAGGAAAGATAAGAAGCCCCAAGTCTGAATCGTAAGAGAGATAAATACCCAAAAACCTGAATAATAGGAAAGATAAGAAGCCCCAAGTCTGAATCGTAAGAGAGATAAATACCCAAAAACCTGAATAATAGGAAAGATAAGAAGCCCCAAGTCTGAATCGTAAGAGAGATAAATACCCAAAAACCTGAATAATAGGAAAGATAAGAAGCCCCAAGTCTGAATCGTAAGAGAGATAAATACCCAAAAACCTGAATAATAGGAAAGATAAGAAGCCCCAAGTCTGAATCGTAAGAGAGATAAGATGCCAAACAGCTGAACAAGATCAGAGATAAGATTGACTTTGTAGTGCCCAGGGAATCGTATTGGAAACACATCATCTAGTATTCTATTTTGTTTTTAAACTAGATGAGGTACCAGGCATTATCTGGGCTAAATCTGTGAACCCACTGTTGTATCCCCCCCCCCCCCACCTCTCTCTTTTTGGTTTAGAAACCTTCCCATATTCAACAGTCTTTCCACACCAGAGCACTACGCACTCATTTCTGGTTAGGAAATTGCGCACAGAGAATTGAACGAGTACTAACATCATTTCCTGTGCGGTGGGCTTACTACAGGGAGCCAAAAGAAAGAGCATTGTATTTTTTTTTTTTACATTTTTACAACTTTTTATGTAATAATACCTGAAACTTGAATCAACACAATCGGTCGAAACGAAAGCGATTGGATCATGGGCTGGATTAGTTGACACTTTGAAAAATTAACTTTATCATCGTTGAATCTGTCATTTAGGCTGTAGCCTCGAGCAAAAAAAGGACCAAAATTGCACCACATGAATTACTCCCGCCACTATTTTTTTTTTTATAATACTATAGGGAAGTTCTCGGCATTATCCGGGATAAACCTGTGAACCCACCATTCTCTCTTTTTCTCTCTCACTTTTTGGTCTACAAAGCTTCCCATATTCGACAGTCTTACTCCATGCGCTCCAGAGCACTACGCACCCATTTCTGATAGGGAAATTGTGCGCACGGAAGAGCACGCGTATTAACATCGTTTCTGGTGCGGTGGGCTTACCACAGGGAGCCAAAACAAAGATCATTGTATTTTACTTTTTTACGACTTTTAATTTAAAAATACCTGAAACTTGAATCAACATAATCGGTTGATACAAAAGCGATTGGACTGGATTCGTTGACGCTTAAGAAAATTAATTTTATAATTTTTGAAACTGTCACTTAGGCTGTAGCGTCGAGCAAAAAAGGAGTCAAAATTGCACCACAATGAATTACTCCCGCCACTATGTTTTTTAATAATAAGATTATATTAAGATAAGATACACCACTTCAAATTCACCAAGAAACAATTGAATTAAACGTTTCTCAAAAAGTGTTTGTGATTTTACTTTCTGATAATTCAAAAACAGTTGCCTATTTTCCAAAAGGCGTTGGGTATTACAACATTCAATATCTGTTGACTAGGGAAAAGGATTGGGGTTAACGGGGTCAAGGTTACGGAGAGATGAAATACTTGCCAATCATGTTTGCAATGAATACAGAACGAGCATATGGCGAGGGGTAAAGAGAGAACTACGCTGAAGGAAAAGTTGTACCCAGAGAAATAGGGAGAAAGACAACAAAATTATACAGTTATGAAAACAGTGCGATGTGTAACCGTTAGTAAAAACAGAGCAATAAATGTGCGTATAGGTGGGAAGAGGTAGGTTTGGAAGGTAAGTGCAGGGGAGAGGAAGGAAATGGATTATAATCGATTCTAAGGAAGAAGAGAGAAAGGGTAACGGGGGGGGACAGGAGATAAAATAATGAAAAGACAGACAGACAGACAGAGAATGAAAGAGAGAGAGAGAAGGAAAGAGAGATAGAGACATAGAGGGAGAGAGAGAGGGACAGACAGACAGACAAACAGACAGACAGAGAATGAAAGAGAGAGAGAGAAGGAAAGAGACAGAGAGACATAGAGAGAGAGTGAGGGGGACAGACAGACAGACAAACAGATAGACAGAGAATGAAAGAGAGAGAGAGAAGGAAAGAGAGAGAGGGGCATAGAGAGAGAGAGAGAGACAGACAGACAGACAAACAGATAGACAGAGAATGAAAGAGAGAGAGAGAAGGAAAGAGAGAGAGAGACATAGAGAGAGAGAGACAGACAGACAGACTGATAGACAGAGAATGAAAGAGAGAGTGAGAAGGAAAGAGAGAGAGAGAGACATGGAGAGAGACAGAGAGAGACAGACAGACAAACAGATAGACAGAGAATGAAAGAGAGAAGGAAAGAGAGAGAGAAACATAGACAGAGAGACAGACAGACAGACAGACTGATAGACAGAGAATGAAAGAGAGAGAGAGAGAAGGAAAGAGAGAGAGACATAGAGAGAGAGAGAGAGAGACAGACAGACAAAATGATAGACAGAGAATGGAAGAGAGAGAGAAAGAGAGATAGAGACAGACAGACAGACAGACAGACTGACAGAATGAAAGAGAGAGAGAGAGAGAAAGAGAGAGAGAGAGAGAGGGAGAGAGAGAGAGAGAGAGACAATCACATAATATATAATATAATTATATATATATCCGTGGTGATGAAGGAAAGGAATCGCGGTATAAGAAAGGCTTATTAACGAAACAAGCTGAAAGTTCGCACTTATGTACGTATTTAATAGCGATGGGAACTCCCGGTGTAGACACAGGTGACCACTGTCTCATATGGCACTTAGATCTACATACGGTAACATCAATACCAGTTCCCTACAGCGGTTATTCATTAGAGAGCCATTTAAAAACTCACTCACTCACGCGTACACTCTTGGCCTCAGGGGCGCGTGCAGGGGAGAGAAATCGCGTGCATGTTTTCTTAAGCTGGGGAGGCAACGCGGTGCGAGCTTTACGTTACATACTCCAGGTAGAGTAAATTTTTACTTTCACTTTGCTTGGTGTCCTTTTTTTAATGTTTGCCAGAGATTGTTTTGCCAAGTATAGGCTGAAAAAGCTCTATTTATTTATTTATTTATTTATTTATTTATTTATTTATCTATTCACTTTACTTACTTATTTATTACTTTTTTACTTACTTATTTATTACTTTTTTACTTACTTATTTATTACTTTTTTACTTACTTATTTATTACTTTTTTACTTACTTATTTATTACTTTTTTACTTACTTATTTATTACTTTATTTATTTCTTTATATTTTATTTATCTATGTATCGGTTTATTTATCTATTTATTTACTTATTTATATATTCATTTATTTATGATTTTATTTATTCGCCTATTTACTTACTTATTTATTCTCATTTATTTACTTACTTACTAATTCATTTCTGTTGGCTGGAAAATAATAATATCCAGGTAGAAAAAAAAACAATTGCATCCTAATGATCTTTGCAGTTCTTCACAACACACTGTCGAAACAGCGTATCTGTAGAAGTAATACAACAGTTTAGAACTATACAATACTTTCAAGTTCACTTTTACACAGTCGATACATTTTTTGCACCAGATTAATCGGTTCTGCGCATACGATGGATAACAGCTTAATCAGTTCTATAACGCTATACATCAATTTCTGCAGTGGCGGATAGCAAAAGATAAGTTATTAACACAACACGCATGACCATAATTTTTATAATTGCCCCGAGCCAACGTGATAATGATAATACATGTAATAACAACAATAATGATAATAATAGATAATCTGCATACCAGATAAAAAGAAGACTTTTAAGAAGACTTTACTGCCAATCGTAGAACTAAGATTTTCATGAAATTTTGAAGAAAGTAGTGCTTTTCTTTCGTCTTAGCGAAGTTTTCTTGTGTGGTGTGTATGTGTGTGTGCTTGTGTGTGTGTGTGAATCTGGAGAGTTCACATGAAGGAGAAGTATTGGTTTGAGTTTACTTTGCGTAGCTGATTTCAGCTCCGATTTTTTTATTTTTTTTTGCGAACGCCAGTTCACGAACGCATGGGCCCTCTGACGTCATCAATTCTTGTATTGCATAATTCTCGGTGCGCACGGTAGTTTCACGCTGTATTCTGTTCTACCTATTCGCAAATGTCTGAAATTTCTGGCTGGCCCTACCGTACTCTTCTCCGACATTCAATACCAACTTAACATTATTAAATTTAATTTTTAGTGCGGATTTCCTTTCATCTGAAGTTGCGGCTTTTGTTTTCTACCGTTCGTAAAAACTGAACCGCTTGCTAGAAATAATAATAAAAAGGAATACTTACAATAATGAAGGTAATCACGTTGGATAATGGCAGATACAGCGAGAAATGAACCATAATGAAGGGATCAACATTTTTTTCCCCCGTCAGTCAGAGTAATCTGGCCAAGATTTTTATGCCTATTGTTATAAGGTTATCTGGCATGCCAAGTTGGCACCAACTACCGTTTCTGCCTGCCATAACTGGCATGTTTATGACCAATCAGAATGATGGGTCTGTGTGAATCTTCTTCTGCTTCCTTGTTCTCTCCCTTATAGTCTGATGCTGACTCCGCTGAAAGTCATTCACCTCACAGAGTAACTCATTTTAAAGCCTGTAAGATTCAATAACACTGTCATAATACCCTTCTCGTCCTTGAAAATGTCATTACGGTGACAAATAACACAGTTCCTGGTTATTTATAAACATTAACTCTAAAAAATCTTATGAAATCCACTGGCTTCATAGCAATGAAATATTTCCTTCATTAACATTTATCTCAAGATATGAAAACACTTACAAATATCCCACTTTCACGTTCAAAGGAAAAACACAGCACATTTTTTATTATAAATGGTGATTTGAATTCAAACTTGAAGAACAAATCGGATAACGATAAGCCGATTTTGTCGTGACAATGTTAGTCGAGATATAAACGACAGTGGCCAGATTCTGAGACAGGAATTTACGCCTTTTCATGTGGGTGGGGACTGGCCTAGCAAGCCGACGGCGGATAAATCTTGCTACGAAAGAAACAAAAGAGACAAAACGCAGTGACTTAAATGGTTTGGCCACGTGTCACGAATGCCACCTAGTCAACCAGCCTCGAATGCCTTCAACACCAAGTTCTCAGGCTACAAAGGAAGAGGCAGACCGCACAAAAGATGGATTGAAGGAGTCAAAGGAACCGTGAGAAACAACAACATCTCAGTTGAAAGAGCGGCCGAGTCGGCCAACCATAAAAAACTGCATCTCCCGTCGACGCTCTACGGCAACAGAGATTGAACAATCACAATCACAATCATATGGGTGATTGTTGGGCGTGCCTGGCAGGGGCAATGTTTCTCAACCCTTTATGTCCCATGCCCCACCCACTTCAAATTTCAAAATACACACACACAAAAAAAGGGCACCTCATCATCATTGGACAAAAGCTAGTACATATATACAATATATCCCTACGCTCCGTTCTGACGACTCACGCCCCACCAAAAAAAAATAAGGAACGGGATTTAATGACACAGTTACTATATTTAAATTTACCGATGACGTGGTGGGACATTCGAACTGTTCAACGCGGTGGTTAAGGACAGTTGTTGCGGACTTTGTAAGGGCGATTCGAGGCACAAAGATCAGCACTGCACATGAAAAGTGTGTACAACGTCCATAACTGTGCTTAACCGCCACGTTGAACAGTTCGAATGTCCCATGACGTAAATCTAAATATAGTAACTGTGTCTTTCAATCCCGTTCCCTATTGCCACGTCCCACTTTCAGAAACACTGTGGTAGGGTCTCCATCTGCCCCATCACTGTGTTATTTTTGTCGTTGCTGTTGTTGTTTATTTTGCTACTTTCTAGCACAATATGATTGCTAGCGTACTTTCTCCATATTCTTACTCAGAATCAAACCACGTCTACTCAGTTTGCCTGTGTGTAGACGGAACAGACTCAGAACACAGCAATACCAACGAAGTATTACATTTTAAAGTAAAACCATTTCATGTTTACTTTGAAGAATGTTTGGATTTCCTTCTAGTGAAAAAAGGCGTCAAAACATACAAACAAACGGCAATATTGACAGTAGTCCTTTACCAGATAACCGAAAAGGGGGGCGGGGGGGGGGGTGCAAAAGACGTATGGCACACACGATCGCAGACACATTCACAAACAGACTGTCAAAGACCTGGATCTGACATAAGAACATAAGAGAGACAACTCACAACCTTAGTTCTTGTTTGTTCTATCTCCATTTTATCCCCCCCCCCCCCCCCCCCAAAATAACACAAAAAAAACTGGAGATCTTTTAGTACGTAGAAGAGGTATAACAAATGCACACTTTGACACTTGTTAATAATGCGCTGTGGCACTTGTCAAGCTGTTCCACAGTTCCACTTTATTCTAACTCCTTATCATAATACTAAAGCCACAAACGTTTAACGTCGTATTATTGCCAGTTGTGCAAAAAGTGGACTTGGAACAAACAAGACCTAAGGTCGCATACTAACAAAATAATTCTTCACACGAAAACAACGGTCGCAGGAACGGTAATATTAATATTTTGGATCGGAACAATTTAATTTCTTTACATGTTATCCATTTGTCAGAGACTGGGTTTGTTTCTCAGCAGTCTGGCCGTTTCGGTGTCGAGCAAACGTTCCTCAGATTTTCTAGTCAATTAATGACGCTGAGGATTAAGCGCCCTTCATATTGCTTGGAAAAGATAATCTAATTTACGCCATGCAAAAATCAAAGAGTTTATCGAGAATGCTCAAGTGTTGTGGAGTTCAGGAACGATCATCATGATCAAGCTCATCTTTGATAATGTGGGACATGTGCTACTTTCAGGAAAATTCAGTAAACAAGCTTCTAGGGAAAAGGGTGGAGGCTAATCTTCATACTATTTAGAATTACTGACTGACTGACATAGCGGCGAAGGACAGTGTTGTCGCTTAACATACTACGAAATCGGAGACTCCATGCATTATTATTTAGAAGTACTGCCTCGTTGTATTTCGAACAGATCTGAGGAATTCACAGCTCCGAAAATTTCCCGTGAGTTGTGGATTTACCTACCAGAAAATCTTAAAGTCATGAGAAAACTAGGATTGCATGCAAAAAAGTTACTGCAATACAATAATCAGCGTTTGAGAAAATTTTATGGGACTGAGACCATGAAATTCTAAACATACTACAGTGCACATCAATAACTTATGTTTATGTGGAAAAATACGGTTACCAAGATCCATACAGTCAGTATGTTAAATGTCACAAGCGAAGTTCTCATACTAACCTGAAGCTTGCATTTAAAATAAAATTTTGCACTTTGGCACTGTGTTCAACTGTGCAGTTTCTTTACAATACCTGGTTTTTCCAGGGTATGCAAATACAAAAACAACAACAACAACAACAACAAAAACAACAACAATATTTTATCTGCTTAGCTGTGAAGCAACGTTCCCTCTAATATTTAGTTGCTACTGTCGGCAAAAACAACAACAATATTTTATCTGCTTAGCTGTGAAGCAACGTTCCCTCTAATATTTAGTTGCTACTGTCGGCAAAAACAACAACAATATTTTATCTGCTTAGCTGTGAAGCAACGTTCCCTCTAATATTTAGTTGCTACTGTCGGCAAAAACAACAACAATAATTATTTTATCTGCTTAGCTGTGAAGCAACGTTCCCTCTAATATTTAGTTGCTACTGTCGGCAAAAACAACAACAATACTTTATCTGCTTAGCTGTGAAGCAACGTTCCCTCTAATATTTAGTTGCTACTGTCGGCAAAAACAACAACAACAACAACAAACAAACAAACATTATGCTATGCACTTGTTTATCTGTGACAACAGTGTACGTGCCTTGAATGCTTGTGCAATTAATGTAAACTTGAAATAAATTGTTTCAAGATAATTTTGGCACAGCCTGTCTCTCACGGCTAATAAAGCTGCATCGGTATATTTTAATGTAATACATAATAGATTGCATGACGTTAGTTAAAATTTCTGCCGAATGCAGCAACATCAGTTTATACAATTACCTGAAAGATTATTTTCAATGTGTATAATTATTAATTACTACATTACCCTAGGTAACTAACTGTTTGTGCACATATTCAATTCCTTTGAGCTCTGGTTGCAGAACGTGTTTGTGCACGGACACGAGCACAGGTGCTTTGAGGGAACGCTTTGTCAAGTTTTTAAGACCTTCTGAAGGATAGTTACTGTTTCTTAAGACCTACAAAGTTTGGCAGAACGGGGTATCTGGCAACCAAGCGGCGTGAGCGCTATATTATGTATAGTTTACGGTGTATCGTTACAAAAATACCAAATATTATAATAATTATCATTGTACATCATGACTGTGATATCATAATTATTACAAGCTAAAGTGCCGTACGTTGAACGGTCGTCACACAGACACGGCGAAATTTCCCATCACACTTTTCCATTCAACTCCACGAAAATGCTCCTTTGGGTGGGGGGGGGGGGGAATAAAAATCATAAATAGGTCACATTAAAGACCAAATTTTGCCCAATATGGATGTGTCCACGTAAGGGAGGTATCATACTAAACCCGGTCACACACACAGCCAGATGCTGGCAGACAAGAAGTGCCCACCACAATTTCCTGCATTTTGTTAGTAAATCCGGGAAAACACTAAGCCCGGCCGGCCAGACACAGTCATCTTCTGCCATTATTTCTTGGGTGTACATTTTGCTGGCAGCATTTGACTGTGTCTGACTGGGCTTAGTATGATACCTCCCTAACGCGTCGTCAAAAAAATGAGGCAGGACAAAAGGTTTCACAATATTTGAGATTGTGAATAAGAAAACCCGGCTTAAGTCGGCAGAGCTGATTTTGAAGTGAAAATATGGGCCCGACACAAATTTCCAACCTGGCTGTTGTTTAGTGGACCGTGGCATGTTACAGGGTAAACTGTAGACGAGCAGTGAACACTACTCACTATGATCTCTATAACGGCTTTGTAATTAGACTACGGTCTTCTAACAGCAATCACTCCAATATTACTTGGTCAGTTAGTTATTGCCACTTATAGGGTTGAATGCCGTTTTCCGAAAATCTTCTTTTAGGGGGGTCACTTTCTTCAGTTTATCAGAAATGTCTTGACTTTTATTATATGTACAGAACCCAAAATGTCATGTTGCCGACTTAAGCCTGGTTTTCTCATGCACACTCACATTTGGTCACCTCGTCACGGAGGTTTAGATGCTTACATATTCACCCTCTAGCTCCACTATAGCAGAGAGTATGTATGTATAGAGAGGGTTCACTACTGGTCAATTTGTACTGCGAGGCACGGGAGGCTCCGCGAAACCATTGTTAGCATGACGCGGAAAGTAGGTCGCTGCGGTAAACAATACCCATTTGTGCATTTCCAGGAGGCGTAAGAGCTTACAAATGGCTCTAAATAGTTTCAATCAGCCCAAAAAATATGAACAAACCACAGTAAACAGATATGCACATCATCTTTGGTGAAGGCGGTCTCTTTCAATTCTTCAATTTTTTGTTTACCGCAGCGACCTAGTTTAGCGATTTGGAGGAAGTGAGATCTCTCTATACATTTATATTCTCTGATTATAGTATGATACTCGGATTTGGAAATCGTGCAAATATGCAGTATATTACATCCATGGTATTCCATCAAAATGACAGATTTCCAAATATAGCAACAACTGCCGTTAACTGTTTATCAAATCGATGCGCACACTAGATAAAAAGTAGACAAAATAAAAACGAAATAATCCCGACAAATCCACCCAATGGAAAAAGAAAAAGACAGACAAACAAACACACAAATTCCCTCATTAGTTAAACAAACAGGAAACCAGACACACTCACGGTTCAAAGCGTTAGACGTTACTTCAGCCTAGCGCATACAGAAAGCAATGGCGTTGATTCAAATGATTGTCTCTGCCTCATTCAATCATCACTTCAATCTTACCTTTTCTTTTCTTTCTCTCTCTCTCTCTTCTTCTTCGTCTTCTGTAATTCCTGCACTTATTCCTTGTCCTCCTCTTGCCTTCACTCGCCTTCCCTCAGCTTTCCAAGACGCTTGAAGGCCCTGGGGAAACGAGCATAGAAATGAGTTGTGTTTTTCTCAAATGCTGATGATCGATGTGAAACTAAATGAAGGAAGCTGTTCTCTCTCTTTATCTGTGCTGGGCAAAGAATAGATCAGAGAAGCGAATGGGAAATCAGGGCTTGATTCAAACAGGTTTTTTGGGTATTTTTTTTTTTCAAGATTAGAAACTGTACATAAGGCATAGAAGAAAACGTGTGCGAGAAGCCATCAATCATTTAATCAAACCAACAAAATAACAAACAAGTAAAGAATAACACATCAGGAAACTTTGATGATGTTTGACAGCACTCAGCATTTTGGTCGCGACCGTCAAATATTTTAAGAGGAATACTTGAGTAAGTACACCGAAGTTGAAAAGCATTTTGAAAAAACACTTCTTCCTGCTTGAAAATTAGCACAGTGCTTAAGATGTTAGACTTAGAACTTGCGGTTTCCTAATTGTTTTGTGGTGAAAAAAACTCATTCGGAATAATGCAGTTTCTATAATGCCAGATTTGAGAGAGAGAGAGAGAGAGAGAGAGAGAGAGAGAGAGAGAGAGAGAGAGAGAGAGAGGGGGGGGGGACGGGGAGAGGGGGAGAGAAAGAAAGAGAGAGAGAGAGAGAGAGAAACAGAAAGAGAGACAGAAAAACAGAGAGAGGGGCAAAGAGAGAGAGACGCAGAGAGAGAGAGAGAGAGAGAAAGAAAGAGAGAGAGAGACAAAGAGAGAAAGAGGGAGAGAGAGACAGAAAGACAGAGTCAGCGAAAGAGAGAGACAGAGACAGAAACAGAGAGTGAGAGAGGGACAGACAGACAGACAGATAGACAGACAGACAAACAGAAAGACAGACAGAGTTTTTTTTAAAAAGGAGTGAGGAAAAGGACACAGGAAGCTGGGATGAACGAGGGATCCAGAATAATTGTTTAATTAGGCAGACCAATCAATAGTTCAATTGCTTTACTAACGGCAGACCAGGAAAGCGCATCCCGGTATTCATGTAAATATGTGACTGTAGACAAGCATCTGGAGCTCTTTATGCACTATGCACTGCACTTAAATGCTGATTGATAGAAAGGCTATCTTGTATAGCAGATAGAAATTACAATAGAATTTCCCTTTTGGATACATACAAAGAAACAATGTAACAAACAAACCAATTTAAATAATATCTCGTCTATCATCTCCGCTGTGTAGATCAACATCCCAACCTCATCCCATTTACCATCTTATCTTTCACTTTTAGAACAAACAAACAAAGTTCTTTTAGATCAAGAGAACGCACTGCATTAGAAAAAAGTGCGCTTTTTCAAACAAATAAACAAAGAGGCTAATAAACAATTAACAACAACAACAACAAAAAATAATTCATCCGCCGTTCCCTTATCTCAGCTATTTAGATCAAGATACCTTCCCTCCTCCCCCTTCACCTTGACCCCCCCCCCCGGCCTACCTTTTACTGTTTCAAAGAAACAGGCTAATAGTAAACAACAACACACACACAAAAAAAACAACAACAAAAAACCTCCATCTCTTCTTCACCCGTCACACCTTCTATATTCAAGATAACATTCCCTAACCTCCATCCACCCCCCCACCCCACCCCACCCCTCCCCCCTCCTCCCGACCAGCATTTAACTGTTTGAAAGAAACAAACATACAAACAACAAACAGGATAACAAAGAAACATGCCATCTCTCCCTCCAGTGTCTCATCTCTGAGGATCAAGATAACACCCCCAATCTCATCTCCGCACCCCCGCCCCCCCCCCTTCAAAACCAGCCGTTCATTGTTTCAAACAAACACGCTAACAAACAAAACATTCCATCTCTTCCTCCACCATCTCGGCTGTGTAAACCAAGATAACACCCACCTACCCCACCCCGTCCTCACTTTTCACCGTTTCAAACAAACAGACAAACAAGTTAACAAGTAAATAATGATAACACTATCACTCAGACCCATCTTAACGCATGGGCGCACACTAGGCAACTGCCCAGGGGCCCCAAGGCTTTAACGGGTCCCATGCATGCAAATTATGAGTAGCTGCGCAGGGGCCGGGCCGCAGCCTGTTGCTTTGCCTTGGGGCCCATCATTCTGACGGCCCTGGTACCACTCTCTCCGGGCACAATCTCAGCTGTGTAGTTCAAGATAACCACCCCTCTCCCCCTCCAAGTGCCCACCCCTCCAACCATCCCCACCTCTGCCTTTCATTGTATCACAACATTCATAACCATCATGTCGCACGCCATTGACCACAGCAGGCCACATTTCCTACATGAGAGACCAGTTTATCGCTGATCCAGGCAATCACCTTTGTTCTCATGTCAAACGCCTTTTTCTCACCAAAGTGTCCTAATTGTCTCAGTGTAGTGGCAAAAGCTATTATAAACTAGGCACGCAAGGTGAAAGAGAGAGAGAGAGAGAGAGAGACAGAGAGAGACAGAGACAGAGAAAGAGAGAC